>JAJAVP010000065.1:23407-81320 GCA_020740425.3 Heterorhabditis indica
AAACATGCACTCTGCAACTACTAAAATATAATATCACTGAACTGAACTCTGCGAAAAGGTGCGCCAACTCTTTTAGTTACATGATAGTAAAGTGGATCTACATTAATTGTTATTAAGGAGACATCAATATTTGATATTTATTTTGTAAGGCTTTCGATTTTTATTGTTAATGAAATCCTGACCAATGAGTTTATTATTGAAATCATCTTCTTAGCACTTTAAATGTTTAGAAATAATGTTAAAATCATTCTTAACTTACCAACCAATTAGCTGGTTAAAATTGTGAATGATCTCAAACTTTTACAACTATAAACTAGTTTTTACGACTTTTGAAAGTTTAAATCAATAATTCGTGTTGTATTATGCTTAATGGTTTTTTTTGTCGTTGAAATCATTGCATAGATTTTCCAACCAGCAACTGACGATTCAATTAGTTCATTCCATAATCATCCATTATATTCTGTAAGTACTTTACAGTGTTGTTAATATTTGAAATAGGGGAAAGAGAATTACGAAATTTAATGACCCATTTAAATGGCACTACCTTTAAAATAATGGTGATTAGTTCCCTTCCATTGATAGTCAATAGGAATGAAATGGAGAGAAACTGTTTTAAATAGAACATTATCTGCTTAATTCATATACTTATATGTAAGCAGTGATCTGACTACAACTAGAATCCTGTCATAATATGCACGCAATCTTTATGAAAGATAGATTACAATTTTTAATTAGATGGATTTTTTTTCTAAGAATCCTCCAAATTTTTCCTAACTACCTCTGCAGGATTGAATTATAGTTTATTCTCAAAACCTTCTTTTACTATTAAGTTAACTAATTTTAATTGTGCGAACAAATCATCTATGGATACAATTTTTATATATTCTTTTGTTAATCTAAGTGACATAGAAGATCATGCTTGATGCTGTAGCTCACTGAAATAGCATTTTACATTACTTTTAACAATTTGAAATGTTTTAGCTATTATGATTCTAATACATTTAAAAGGTTAATAATTCTGTAATAATGTAGACAAAACTTCTGATTGTTAATTTCCTGAAACATGAAGGGAGTTTAAAATTATAATAAGATATAGCCTCTGAACAGGAAGTTAAACTTGGCTTATTTGGTTTTGATTTGTTTTAAGTGATGTGACAGAGAAAATAAAATGAGCTTGTGTTAATTATGGAGTGACAAAGAGTGAGTGAGTGATTTGTGACAGAATCTTGAAGGCAGCGGAGAGTAAAGGAATGCTGTGTCCCTCTGTTTCCGTAGGCTACTGCCTACGATTTGCAAACATCTGCGCCCTTCCATAAAATACCATTAACGATCTCACATGGGTGTTATGACCGCTTTATGTACAGTGTTCTACATTTAGTACGCAGTTAAACTGCGCCGATAACTCTTTATTTCTGTTTAATTGTTATTGAGATGACTGCAAGAACCGACCGACAGCATCGAGCGAGAGAGAATCTCTAACGACCGGTTACATTAGCATAAATCTTAACAAGTTAAATTGAAACAACCTAACAGTTGCATACCAAGGCGGCTAATATGCCTACTTCTCCACATACTTTCTCAATTAAATCCATCTGACAGAATCAGATATCAACGACGTCATATATTTGGAACGTGATTTGTGAAGAAAGTTGCAATGTTTAATTGTGTTCTAATAGCGTTTTGTGAAGTAGCTATCTTAGCTGCTATTTTTCGAAGAAGATAATTACCATGAAAGATATATACTCTATGGATTAAAATATTTTCAATAAAAAAGGAATTCTAATAAATATGCATAAATAAAGTTATTTTATCTATCTATTATTCTACTTGTTATTTCAGCTGCTGAGTAAGGCAAGTTTTTTTCTTGAATTTTTCATCTACGATATGCCAATAACATTTTCCGTAACCACAGAATTTACATCTTTGCTTTAATTTGTATCGTTTCCTCTGAATTTGATGACAGGTGTCGTTTAATAATACCTTGTACTTTAATGTTTTTATTGATTTTATAACACGCTTGTAGTATATAACTACGGGATGTGATGTGTAAGGAATTTATGGCTGTTTTATGGAGCTGTAAAATAAACGAATAATTGGTTAGTTTGAATCACTCTCTTGGCGATGAATTGGTAATATCACTAACTGTAATTCCTATTAGCAGTTATCTTATCACTCCATTTTCATAGCTCTCCCATATTGATAGAAAAAAAGGATTAGGAATCTTTTATTGATAATTATTGTCATTCCACTGATCTAGCATAGTTGATTGGAAACCATTAGAGGATAATCGTTGTAGAATGGATTCCGCAAATCCACTAGATTTCCTCACAATCTTTTTCACTGCTGCACAACTCGCCGACAGTTGCGAAACGCGGCCGTAAAGATAAATGAGAAGTAAAAAGGTAATTAATGTGCGACCGTGCTCGTAAAGACAGACCAGGTTCCGCTAGTGACGAATCGAAAATACACCTGAAAAGACACGAAACAAATTCAGGAAGAGAGATGGGAGGCCTAAGAGAAATCATAAGTGTGGTGAACCAAGTAGAGATGTGCCTGTGCGCCATGTGCCCATTATACATATTTATTAAATAATCCTCAGTTGATTTATAGGCATTAGTTCTATTTTACTTCTTTCTTTCCCATCTTTGTTTATATCGGCGGTATACTTCAAACATTGTGCCCCTTCTTATCACCCACTATGCGGCGCTGGGTTATGTCTGAGAAGATTTATTATTGCCTTATTATCTTCTGATAACACAGTTTTATGCTTTATTGTTATCTGGCTTAAAGTCAGTAGTCATGAAATCAGATGAAAGTTTTTATTGCACCTAAAGTGAAGTGATGGTTATCTAAAATTAAAAGCAAGAACTAAAATTAACAGCGAAAAGTATTTAAAAAAATACTTAATATCGTAGAAAAACTGAGCAGTGATGGTTATCTATGTTACTATTGATCAAAAGTCCTTGAACAGGACCTTGAGCAACTCCAATTTCTTTTCAATCGTAGTGTTCGTTCCTAGCTGAGGTTCTGATAGATGGGTGGCGATTGCCCCCCGCCGCGTCTACTCTGAGAGATAGATCGTACTGGATTATCACATATCATTCTACCACTGGCGGTCGAGATATCCGGTCAAAACCACTTGAATATTAACAATAACCAACCAACCCTTTAAACTGTACGAACAACGTATCAGCTGCTTACCAGAAATTCAGTGATCTAACATGTGTTTCTACATATCCTCTCTCCTCGCTCATAAATATCCAACTCGCAAGCACCATGTGTTGCTCTTTCTGTCACAGCACAGGTTCTACCCATATCGGCATGATCGATGTCACTAGAGTAGCGTTACAGTTGTCTCGAATGTCCGTCCATCATCCTCGGACTGATGATTCATCGATTCATCACAAAGAAGTAGTTCCATTGCTGACAAACCGGTATTCATATGAATCGGACCATTGCCCACTTATTAATTTCATTTAAAAGATTGTAAGAAACATAAGTAATTATATAGCACATTCCTATTATAACATCTAGGATTTTATACCGTTAAAGTCATAATTGTTTCCTTTAATCTAAGTCAATCCAAAATTTTATACATGCAATTCAGATAACAACAATTTTGATGAACAGGAAGTAACATTTGTAAATAAAAATTATCTAAACTTAGAAAATCAGAACTAAAGTTTTTAAATATTATATTAGCTAATCACAGGTTTGCTTATGTTGTCTCATCAAAAATAACATTGATTTTAATTTTTCAAGAATCTTATAAAAATATTCTAAACATGATTCAGAATTAATATCCATTCATACAATAATTTCTTAACAAGGCTGGTAGTGTTTGAATCTTTAGATGACTCTCCCGTATGACTGGACGTCGGCGGTCGCGCCTGATGGAAAGTGGCAGGTCTGCGCACACATCCATCACACACACTGTCGCCTGATCTCTTTCATGTTGCCGCCTTACAATCGATTTGATCTACATGTAAGACGAGATCTTGCGAGAAAATACAAGCTATGCTAGGAATGCTGAATTCTATTGATGAGAACGAGTTATACATTCATAGATCGCATTGCGCAAGGAGTAATTTATATTACAATTAATGTACTGTTTCACTTCTTGTTCATAACCTTTTTTCAGTTTCTCTATTTAAATTTTATCCTAGTTATTTTTATTTCTATCACATGTTCATTTCGCTCAAGTATTTCTTGAGCTATTCTTGATCCTCACCAATGGAACATAAGACTGTGGCCCAGTCCTATTTGCTTAGCAAGTTCTTCGATGACTGATCTCTTGACAAATTAATTATCAACAGCATGATCAGAGACACCGCCCCGCATCGTTCGCAAACACCGACTGACAGATTCCTTTCATCTGCTTCCAATGCCTAATCGCCGCCTCTTCATGTTTAAACGAAACGTAGAGTCGAACTGACATCTGCCGTAGATTCCTGTCGAGTAAATCGGCTTAATATGGCTATCCTAGAAGATGTCATCTAGACCTATATTTTTGGAAACGTGAATTTTGTTTTAGACATATTTATGCACCACTATTAAAATTACGTCTCGATGACCCAACTTTTTTCTTTAAAAATTAAAATCGCACAGGTAAATCGTTAGAGATCTTGTCTTTTGAAAGACACTCTGACATAGACTAAGATGGTTTTGTGATAGGCATCTTCTCACTTCGCGATCTGATGAAAGTCGCGCGAAGAAGGCCCTATTTGTCATTAGATAACATCGGCATCATCTGCAAATACTACTGCTGGCTGGCTGTGTGGAAGATTCGGTGTGAATTCAATGTTTGGAAAAATACACCTAAAATTACCCATATTTGAAATGTTAAATTTTTACTGGTTATAGTTACATAACAAATAATAAATCTCACAAAGCGAAATATTTCACCCTGATTGGTGGATCGCGTGCTACGAATGTCATTCTCATTACCATAAACCTCATCTCATATCATAGTCGATTTTCCTAATTCGCATTCAATAGAAATCAACGTCAATTGCTAAAGGAACCGCGAAATTCAAATCGTTTACGAATGTGGCTAATTTAACAATACTTACGATAAATATATGACAATTGCAATATGAATTTTATTTGAGAAAAATACGGCAAACATTTATTTGGGGAAAAAAGAAGTTATTATTATCTTTGAACATATCACAATGAAAGGTAATGTTTAATTTCACACAAATTAATGTGTTAACTGTCTTTAAGTTGGCTTAGGTTTTTACTAAATCTTTATATAAGATTTATTCGTTCCCTGGTCATCCTCACAACGTACTTTGCCGTAAATCTCTGAAGTATCGGCGCGAGAAGTTGTCGCGCGATAGCGAAAACATAAAGTTAGATTTACAATGGGTAGATTCAAAGCGTGCCGCCAGAGTAGTCGTAAACAGTGAGTGAGATAAGATAGGAGGCAGGTATTCAAAGGCAGTTAAAAAACCAAGGACGGCTTCCGCCTAAGAATATCCATATCTCAGACGAAAACCGACAGCACACAAGAAAACAATGAGCTATATATATTGAGCCAATTATCGCATTAAATTTTCAGCTTTTTTCAACCAAATACTTAATTTTGATTGTTAGTAATTGATTGATGAAATAATTAGAAGAATGTGTGCCATTTTATGCCGATATGAAGCGCGATGAGCAATTGCAACAGCTAATAGAGCTTTGTTGGAGAAACAGTTCTGTGATTAGTTTAGAGGCCAGTAATCCGGACTATTAGCGTATATGGTCGCATGTTCGTCGATGTGTTAGTGGATTAGTGTCAAGGAGACAAGATATAATGCAGGATAACAGACAGGTGCGGCGCGTGGCTAGAAATCCAAGATTAACTAGATTGCTATGGTCGAAAGGGCAGGGAAATAGTTAAAAGTACTCTTAGTGTGTAAATATCTAGCGCCACTTGTTTTGTTATCTGTAAAATCAGTGTAATTGGTTATGTTATTTTTCAAAAAAAACAATTGGAGTTATTATCCAAATTGAATGTTACTAAATGGAAGAGGACAATAGATAAAATGTTTAAAAATTATAATGTGTTGTCATTTTAATGTTTCACTTAATATTATTATTGATGAATAATTACAGCTGTTATTGATGAGTTGCTTACCATATTCCTCTGACTACGGTCAGGTATGTGGTGCATATACGATTTAATCTCTTTATCCTTAGGATAATTATTTTCCACATAATATCCTCAGTGAAATAATTATGGCCTGAGGTGTCTAATCCTTAGATGAGCCCTCGATTGCCCTCGAGTCTCTTGTCAAAGGCTCTAATTACACTCGACAGAAGGAAAAGGAAGACCGACGCTAATTGTCTATTCATATAGTCATTCACACGCTGACACTCATTACAACGGCGGAAGGGAGGTCAAATGGATTGGATCTAGGAATTCTAACTTTATGAAATGCATATTTCTCAAATTTGAGTTGTGTTGGAGACTTAAAGAAAATTATAGAGACGAGAGAGGAAGTCAGGAGACTAAATGATAGATGATAGCTCAAAACACTTCATATAATTTGACGTCTAATAAACACGTCCTGTGAGAATTGGCGTTTGAGGTCATTTGTCATTACTCTAACCATCAAATCGAATAGTATCTTTGCGAATAATTAGCTGCATCTGTTTAACGTAAATACTATTGCTATAAAAAAGATGGCCAAAGTTCTATCTAATAGGGAGAAGACCTTATGAGCCACCAAATTAATCTTGAAGGTCACCTAAGTTTTTTCTTCACAATTTGTGTCGATGTCTGGCGACGGCTTCGCAAAGCAAATGGCAGACGACCTGTAGGATGGAATCGGACAGAACGGCGGTTCGTTTGATCCTGATGAATTGAGAATGACAGCGCGCCAGAACGGACAGAAACAGCAGAAAAGTAGAAGGAGAAGATGTGTATTATAGGTCGTAATATGTTTTTTATATAAAAAATCGCAGTTGTTTATATTGAAATTGATTACTATTTGTTATTTTAACCATTTATTCTACCTCTATGCTACATACTTTCCACATAAGGTTTTATGATATTTTACTAGTGACGTAATCCGTTATTTTTCCTAACCACTTTTTCGCCATTTCTCACCTCCACTACCTTGCTGTACATAGAGAACACGCACCTGGTTCACTGTTTGTCTGCGTTTAATGATACCATAAAACTGTCGGAGATAAAGACGCAAAACTTGTTTAATGAATCGTGAAATGCCTCTCACTGCGGCAACGCTCATGGCGGCACTGTCATAAAATTTGCATATCGCTCTCTTAACCTAGAATAAATAACAACAGAACTACGTGCACCAAAGATGGCGTATTACTGTATCTCGCCTGTTATTGCCGCCGTTTTTTTCGATTTGAAAACAGCAATTGGAAAATCAAATTTGCCGATCTATCTTAAAACTTTACTCAACACCCTAAAATAAGTAGTTAGAGAATAATGATAGTCTTCGTTCTCTGTTCACTGATATAAAGTATTTTAAAATATTTGCTATCTGAGAACATCTTCTTGATTATAGTTTTTAAATTTGTTTATTAACTTAAAAACAACGGAGTAGCAAATATTGTGAGGAAATATGATACTTTTCACTTTATTATACAGATACTATACCATTCTCATATCTTGGGAAGTCAGTCTTAGTACTATTATGGTCTTTTAAAATATATTACTAGGTATTTTTTAAAAGAAATGGAGTTGGTGGTTATGGGTCGTCCTCTTCGGTCATTATAAAATAATTTCAAGGTATAACTGGAACTCTAATCTTCACAAATTTCGTGCAAAGTTTTTTTATGCTGTTTACTAATACAGTCTACTCTTCCATCACCTCCCAAACAATATACTCAATCATCCTGTCGAATTACCGTCTTGCAACTAACACGTCCCTCGGTCATAAATCTCGTTCTCCTCTTCCTCTCATACATTCTTTTGCCTATTCTCGTAGCCAGGTTTCTCTCTAAAACATGTACTGTCTCACTGATCGTCGATTGACAGATCATAAATTTCCTGATATATGTTTCCGACGCAGTCTATCATTCTCATCCGATTGGGCCATTGTCGCAGTCCCGCCCTCCCGGCCTTTGATTGGCGGAAAGATCATCGCTCCGCCTCCCGGCGTTCTTTGATGAGGTGGATGCTCCGCCCTTTTACTCCCATTCTCGCTGTCAGTTCTGGTAGCGATCAGCCTGTCATCTGCAATGGTATCTACACACTCTCAATACATTACTGACTTCACACCTTCTTCCACTGTAAGTTACTATTCATATAATTGTTTATTTCACTTCATTTATTATTGTTTGTTCATGGTTTTTTAAAAGTTTTTTTTTGGTTGTCACATGTTAATGAAGTGTGACTAACTAGTCCAATGAATTTAAGTTTTTGTTCGTTGTTTTCTTGAATATTACTTTTGCTTGTTTAGATGGAAGCAGGCAAAAGTCCTCTAGCCATGTTGGCCAAGACTTGTGAGACAATTGGTCTCCCTGATACTCCGTTGAAGAAGAGTCCAGCGGATAAAAAGGAGCCTAGTCCTGAAACAAAAAAAAGTGACTCTTTATCTGAGAAAAGAAAAGAGCGCTCTCCACGTGCAACTCCATCTACATCTAAAGCAGAACCAAATACCACCACTACATTTCCTGGATTACCAAAACCGTCGTTCCCTCTTGGCTTTCCACCTGCGATGCCGTTTCCTTTCGGATATCCTACAATGATGCCATATCCAATGCCGGCATTTCCAAGTTTCCCAATGGCTCACTTTATGGGTCGTGTACCATGTCCGTCAGCTCTATTGCAATCTCCGTGTGTGACACCTGGCTGCACATCTTGTTCTGCTCCTGATATGATGTCTTCATTTGCGGCTCACCCTCTATTTTCTGCCTACACGTCCATGATGCCATCTGCATCCAGGTACATCTAAATACTATTCATTTATTCTAAATTTTAAAACTATTTCATCTGTCTATTAGATATGTATTATGTATTTTTAACTATAAAATAACTGTTAATATTTATTTATAAATTTTGCCATTTTTTTCAGTGCCTCATCATTGCCAGCTTCCTATCAGTCACTTCTTGCTGCTTCTGCAAGTG
This sequence comes from Heterorhabditis indica, assembly GCA_020740425.3. NCBI lineage: Eukaryota > Metazoa > Nematoda > Chromadorea > Rhabditida > Heterorhabditidae > Heterorhabditis > Heterorhabditis indica. Next base: position 32,499 of record JAJAVP010000065.1, read on the forward strand.
CATCTCCCCAATCAAAGCATACATGCTCTTGGGTTGAATCATCGGGCATTTGCGGTAAACAGTTCAATACTGCCGATGATCTTGCAAGCCATGTCAAGAGCGCACACACACCTAGTCCACCTTCAAGTGCCTCTTCAGTAACCCCCGATACATCAAAAACCCCATTAAGCCGGCCTGGTTTCCCAAGATTTCATCCATATTCTAAACCCTCATCTCTTCCCATGCCTATGCCCCCAATAATGTCTTTCCCTTCGGCTATTCAAGCCATGTACACTCAGAGACTCATGTCTTCCATTCCTCACCCTTAGATCAGTCCCTAGTGAGGACTGCCTAACATAGATTCTACCATGTATTTTGTGGCCTCTACTTGGGATTTTGTTCACACGGGTCTACGACTGGTGCTCTCAGTGCTCTCATTTTGTATTATATATAAATTTATATATAAATATATATAGTTATTATGATGTCTTTTACTATACATGAAGCGGTACCTAAAGAAAATGAACAAAAATGAAGGTGCTCAGCATTAGCAATGGTGACAAAATAAAATTCATTTTCTGTTATTTGACTGGACGTGCGATGATTCCTTTAAAAAATTATCTGGGTTTTCGTGCTTCAACACTTCGTAGTGTTGGGAACCACCTTGACACATCCCGTCTCCACCTCAACTAAATAACAAAGTTTTTGCGGGCCATCAATGATGGATGAAAGACGGACCGTGATGAATGGGCGCCGACCGGGCCGAGATTCGTAGAGTGAAATTACGGAAGATAGAGAAGAGGATAGATTGTTGAATGGTGATGAGAGGTAATAATTGAGAAGTGATGAGAAAAGATGAAAGAAAAAGAAGAATTGGTGCGTCTTCAAAGGTCAATCAGTGTCTTTATTGTTAGCTAATGACGCTCCTTATCTATTTAATTGTGCTGCTGTTTGAGGGGCCTTATCGTTGCCTCCCGCTGCGTTAATTGCGGTGTCGCCTCGTTTGAATTGCAATTGGAGTGCGCCCACAATGTGTGGTGTTAAGTGGACACGGCGGGCGAGAGGTGACAACAGATGAAATTTCCAAAGGTTCAATTCATGAGGGTTTGAATAGCCAAAAAATTGCTGCTATGTTTGAATATTTCATTTAAATTAACTTTAGTTTTATGATTATTTCAACAAGGAATAACGCTAATGGCCGCCACCCTGAGACAGTTTCTCATAGTCTGTACGGACACATCACTCTGCCAACAATTACAGTAGACACGCCTGATTGACAGCGGCGGCAGTTCAAACGCATCTTTTATCTGACACATGTAATCCATCACCCTTGTCAGTCGCTCCTCAGCCTCTGTACCTCCTCTCCTTACGCACTATTTCTCAGGTATATGACCGATCGGTTGCTAAATGTGTCTGTGTCTCTCATTTTGCATAATGTCTCATCGCTTCTGTCGCTTGTCGTGAGGAACGATTTGTAATTTGTAATTAATAAATGACCCGGGCAACCGATCAATCAACTGATGTTTGTCTCAAATAGCTTACAGTAAAGATCTAATCTTAGTGAACACTTTTGGAGCCAGAAGAGTACTTGCTTAAATCAAAAATAGCAATTCTAATGATTTTGTTTAATGCATCCTCTAGCAAGAATTTTTATTCTTATTAGCACAATATTTCAACACTTTTTAGATGAGAAAATGGAAAATTTAATAACACTTGCTAAGAAAAATTAATAAAGTCATATTTTTTCTTAAGTCTAACGCCTATCAGGTTTACGGTAGTCTTTTATGCCGACGATACAGTGTCCATATTAATGCGACAATAGACAAATAATGGCGTGGGAGTCGGCGTTGCGCAAGGGACGCGAAGTCCATTCAGCTCCTGTAGGGGACCATACTTATCATTAACCCCAGCGTCCATCCGTAAGTAATGATGTTTCTTAAGGATTGTTCTCTAAAGTTGCCCTAATTTAGGATTCGGCATTATCACGTAACAGCATTATAACATTTTCCTCCTCTTTTTTCCCTAAGCCTTACTATTATTATGTTTGACTTACGGCAACTCGAGAAGGTTAGAATGACGTAATCCTGCAGTCTCTGCTTCGATGCTTGTCATTTTGCGCAAGAGCTGCTATTCTAAAGAATGCCGCGTGGTTGGATCTACAACAAAACATAGCACCTGCCGACGCTAAGCCTCTTAATCCAGTTTCCATCTACTACGGTAAGATGGATAACAGATTTGAGCACAAAATTTTACACCTCGTGTGATTACTGATCATCATTACATCGCCATTTAGACAAATCAATGATTACTCCTTGCATTGCTGTTTACCCCCGTTCTCCATTAATTTCATCTTCCCTGACCCACCCAAACGCTTGACAATAAATACAGAAAAGCGTTATTCGGAGCAATAAATTATTATCGAATGACTAAATTCGGCAGTATTCTTTTATTGCTGCTATGAAGGCATAACTGATCTTCCTTTAGCCCACTGAAGGCTGAAAAATTACTGCCCATACACTAAATGGGGTTTGCAGAATATGAAAACTAGGAACTTAAAGGAACAAGAAGCAATTAAAGTCTGAAAATATGAAAAGAAACTAGTTGTCTCTGTTGAAATTGTTTGTGATTTGTATTTCATCTTTCTTCGATGTTTTAATTATCTCCTTTGTCGCTCCAAAAGATCTATTGGCTCAGCCATCTTTTTATGGCGTGGGAATCATTGTCGCTCTTTTGTTATAAGAGTCATGAACGATAGAATTTAGTTGCTAAGGGAAGGGAAATTAAAGCTCATAGAACGGTTAATTATTAATAACTAACCACTTTCAAATTCTAATTATTTATGTAGCTTCCCTATTTGAATTTTCTTCACATAGCATCATTATTAGTGCTGATTTTAAATTTCCTCATTTCAATAATTACTGATTTACAGTGTCATTCATCACAAATCGGTAACGATCGATAGCAGCGGCTACCGTAATCCATCATCGGCTGCCGCTATCTGTCACTCTATTCATATCGCCACACAGAGCATCAACACTAGCAAGACAACGAATAAAGGCATTTTGCTTTCTTATCCCTCATTTATTTTTCTTTTCTTATCTGTGTTCAAAACTGCCTTCAGTTCTAGAATGTTGGCTTCGAATGAGTTATGTTGCTGTCACGTCGGCATTTTTGCTCATCCAACCACCATTCAAGTTTCCTTTCACTTCACTCTGGGGAGAACAGCAACAATAGATATTTGAAAAGTTCCTCTAGTTATGAACTATCCTTTTAATCTAACTATTTTCTAGTCCATTAGCCAGAAAGCATTTGGAACAGATAGAACTCAGAGAAGGATGTACTGACGGCTGCAACGGATGCTAATTCCCTTTTAATTCGCTATTCCTCCCATAGTTATTTCACATTTTCTAGTATATTTAACAATTATTCTAACAGTTATATAATTTAATTTATAAAATTTCAAAAATTAAAGAATTAGAGAAAGTGTAGTTTGTCTTGTGTTACGAATGTCTTTCAAGCTAGTCGTCCCACGGTTGGAGAGTCCAAAGGAGGCCGACTGAGATAAGCAACGCGACGGGGTATTTATTACCAGACATCAATCTCGCGCGACAGGACTCGTAGGTAACGAGAGATTATGAAGATAAGGAAGCGCAGAGATAATAAAAGGTCTAGTGATAGCTACAAAGGGTCACTCAACTACCCGTTTGGTCCTAATTGGCGAGAGCAAAAAAAACATGATGTCAAATAAACATTACGACATGTTTTTTTGCTACACTTGTAGAACCGACTTATGTTGGTGGAGTGTGTTGAAATTATCAACACCTTTTGTTTTGAAGAAAATATGGATTACTGTTTGAAATTCTATACATATTCAAATAGTTCCGAATCGATTAAGCTTAGTTATGTTCATGCTGATATTCTGTGATGGAGAGCGTGTGAATTGCAATGTCGTGGTAGTATCAAAAAGGCATTCAAGTGGAAAAATTGGAGGAATTGACTAATTAAAAGAACGTAAAGGTGCAGAAGAAGAACATTACTCTTGTTGATCTAAATTAATGATTTAATTGAACATAAAAGGATAGAATAAGTGGGTGAGAGAAAGCGAGAATAGGTAATCAATCAGTTCAAAGAAGTTTAAAGCAGTGTCTTGTTTAGAGAAAAATCCTCACACAGTGTAGGATACTTTCGGCAAATTATTGTAATATGAACCATGTTAACCTACCATTTACACTTCGTTTCTCAATGTTCATATCTAGTATCATATCAGATCCGCCATACTCATCATTCACCTTCTGACAAGAAAAACTGCGACAAAAGCAGCGACGAAAGATGAATGACGCTGCTTGTCTGCACCCTCACATGGTCCCCGTTATCTTAGTGCTTTGTTGTCTCTTCATCGGAAGCAGTTCATAAATGTACGCAACACCATCGCGTATACATAAGAGTAGTTCAACACGCCTGCTATCGAAATATGTACAAAAACGTGAATGACAGCGCTTCAAATAAACAACATCCATTGATTCATTCATCTAAATAGAACATTAATTTTACAATATTCCTCTTCGTTTCTATCTTTCCCTTAAATTATTTATATTTGTTTCATAATCACTGCCCTGATACATGTAGCTATGTTATTATTCTGAGCCATTGTCTTTTTCTCTCTATCACTCTATCCCCTAATATCTTCTCTCTTCTGCTTTTCTCTATATCTTTACGTCGTTCCCGAGATCACTAGCCATCTATCATCTTAGAATAACATTCGCGGTGCGCAACCGGTTGCCGCTGGTCTTTACATATCAAGAAGTGTGAATGTGCATTGCGAGTTTGGGTAATAGGGAATAAAGGGATGGGTCATAAACAGGCCCATATGTGCCCATAACGTGTCATTACGAGCATCATAAAATCCAAATTGTGTTACACGTATGGTGAGCGGCAACCCTTTACATACTAAAATACTTAAATATAATTAGAAAAATCTGTTTAACTGAAAACATCAACATAAACAAATCAGTATTTTACTTTTAAGGCCTGTACTTTAGAGTCTTTTGTTGTTTTTATGTTTAAGTGCCTATACGCAATGCATCTCACAATCGTATTTCGAAAACACTTTGAAAAATATCCTACGTAAACAGTGAATGAAGTGATGAATGGTGATTGAAGGTACAACAAACAATAGAAAAGAACGATCTTGATGAATGAAGCGTATGACAATGTTTCAGATGAGAGTTCTTCATTCGCTTCTTTTCGTGCCCTTCCAGTTATTCCAGCGTTAACGGCGTCGCCTTGAATTAAGACCGACAGCAGTCTTCCGCGAACAGTTCGCCTTGTTCGGTTATTTGATTGATGGCAAATCTTTCCCAAACATGTCACGTCCCCACAGATGGCCAGACACGTCGATTGTACATGTCACAGGTATACTATTCATCTACTTATGTGGCGTAATTTGTTTTACATTTGGTCAAAAACTACAAGATACTCATATAATTTGCTGGTCGTTTGCTCTCGAAGTTCATTTTTACATTTTTGATTAATCAAACACATTTTATGGTTATTCACTGTAATATTGTTTAGGAAAATATCGGAACAGAAATGAATGTCAGTGATAAACACAACTTTTAGTTTAATAGGTTCAATATCTTTTCTGCCTAATTTTCTATAGAATATGGTCATAATATGTTAGTTAGAATATTATATTCAATATAACAAATCATTGAATTCATCTGATAATGAGAAGAAAATTCATTAAGAAAATTTAGATTTTGTTTTTCTGAGTCATTTATAAACTTTCTTGTCTGATTTTTCGTCTCATACCCTTCCTGCAACACGCCATCTCCCACATTACGCAGATTTACTGCCCACTGTAAACTTGGTAATTACTGCTGACGAACAGAGGCGCGCCTTGATTTAACCCTAGAATAGCCCTTCCCCTAACTTTCATGAGGAACTAACGAGATTTGAACACGAAAAGGATATGGTAGATGAAAACAAGGCGACGGTGATTTTCTCGAGTTCTTATCTCTGTCTATTCCCTAATTTTAGAAAAACGGGAAACAACAGTAAAATAATTGATTTTCTTTGTGATGATGGTATTGTGTCTTATCAAATTGCTTCGCACAATAGTTTATGTATATTTAATGATGAGGAAAAAGTACTGCCTTTAATGGCTGTTTCTAAAATTAGGAAAATATAGTGAAAATCGAAGAAGTCCACAGAATGAAGAATTGAAGATGTTTTATAAGTGATAAAAATGTAGTGAAATTTTTCGAATACTAGAATAAGAAAAATAAGAAGACATTTAGTTCTAATTTCGGCTTCACTTTATGGAAGAGAAGATAGTGTGGTTATAACATATTTCTTTTCAATCAACTTATGTATCACTACGTACCGTTATCTGGTTACTCTCGGCCGCGCATAGATGTGATTTATTAGGAGATGATCGATGGTTGCGCATCAGCTCTGCCAAATATTTATGAACGATTATGATCTATGAGTGGCGCGCCTGTGCAGTTATGCGTTGATAAAACGTTCAGGGATCTAGTAATTGTCGAGAGTATTTTCTCACAGTCCAGTATTTTTTTTGGTAACTTAGTTTTATCTTCATTCTTCCTCCTAAATGGCCGCATTTCTCGAATAACCCTTTTCGCCACTAATTGCTTTCTACAAAATGAAACATCCATTGTATAAAACACAAAATACTGCAATAAACAATTGCTTAAAGTTTAAATCTAGCTCGTTAACCCGCCTTATCTGGTGCCTGGTAAACAGTTTTTCAAAAGAAAAAGCCATGTTGATGGATCATCGTTCTCTCACTGACCCGAAGCGGAAGAGGACCGATTTACACAAAATGACAGATGAACGCGAAATGGAGCTGCTCCGTGTATGCCGCCATCCATTCCATCCACAATATGTAGCACGGTGCCGCGTAACATCAGTGAAACCTCACAGTTTACTTTGAAGTATAAAGTACGTAAGAGAAAAGTGTAATAGTTTCTAGTTCACATATTATGTGTATATTTAGGTAACAAAAGCAGAAAATTTATGTTTTCTGCCTTGTTCAACTTCGATTTCGTAATGGTCTAGTAGCAAATGTTTCGTCGTCTTTGTTATTTCTCGTTAGTTGTATGGGTAGAAAAGATTGTTTTAACACTTGGGATCAAAGACAGTTCTTAGATTTAGGTACAATTATATTTGTAGAATATAAGATGTCTTTGTATAATAAAGAAAATACTAAAGGTACCGCCTAATTTACAATCCCTCGTCTCTCTTCAATAGCAATAAATCAGCGGCGCATAGCCAAGTTAGGAAAACCTATGAAAATGATTGATTGTGTGACGAGAGGCTGCGCAAGTCGAAAGGATAAGATCATCGAGGTTTCGAGTAGTACGAAAGACAAATTTTTACTGTCGAACATCTCTTATATCCGTTCATTAATATCAATATAGTTAAATTTTGCATTCAATTTTATAAATAGAAATATTGGTGAAATCTCACTCTCCAATTTAGCTACAGGCTTTCCAATTGATTAGCCTTCATCATAACGAAACAATGATCAATATACCGAAGTTTTATAACTAAATTAATTAAATGCTACATTCTTCTAATAGATAATAAACAGTTACACAGTTAAGATTTAGCAAAGTGTATAAAATGACAAGATTCTAAATTCATTTATTATAATTTTCTGCTCAGATAAATGGCAAAAAATGCCATTTTAACATTTCTTTTTGTATGATATTTTTTCATTCATTTTATTTCTAAGACGTCCTTATTTTTTGTCTTTATAACTCACTAATTATTCTTCTTTTATTTCGACTATTTTGCGGCGAACCATACTTGAGGGGGAAAGATTTATGCGACGATTCACTCATATTCGCAAATACATAAATCACTGCAGAGAGACGCTAAATAGCGGGAAGCAGTTTTGCACAGCTCAAGAGATTGATGATAGGAGTGGTTTTGATAGGAGGGTACAGACGCTCAAGGAAACTCAATAGACTTTTCTAAGTTAAGTCTTTCTTAATCACTAATAATTTGCAATTATTTTCATTCGCACTGTCCTCATTTTTAAGTTTTCATTATTTACAATTTTTAGTTTGTCATTTTCTTTGCAGTGACTTACTTTTCCTTTGAGTCTATATGTCCCTTTCTGTATTTCTGTTTGCGCTCTATGCTGCTGTTTACTGTGAGGTACACTTCTATAAATCACATCCCGTATAGGTGATTATTACACTGCCTCGTATTTCATTGCATAATTTGACCGGCAGTGCTTGCTGACAGAATAGACCATAAATTTGCGCCTCGATTTGAAACCATTCATCTGCTTGGAGTGACAAGCCAACCATTGAGGTGGGAAGAGAGATACCACAGGTCTAGGGAACCACCTTTTCAGTATGGAAAATATCTACTGAACGAAAAATTTCATTACTTCAAGTAGCGGGAAGTTAATTGTCAATGCTTATGAGCTCTTTTATTGGTTTATTTTATCTTGCGTGAATTTTGAGAACAGTCTATGGTTACGTGATCTATCACAGGGAACGGGAAAAAAATGAAATGATCATTCATCAGATAAACTGCCATCAACAAGCAGAAGAAGAGCAGCTGCGAGCCCGGTATGATGGAGCACTTACGGAAAAGTAGGGAACTAGACGTATGGTAAGGTAGAGCCGAAAAACTAATAATAGAAGTTAAAATAAAGAAATACACTCTTTTCGTGAGCAAACACATGCATTGTTTTTAAAAAAGATGAAGATATTACATTTGGTAGACAAAGGTTCAACATCATGGCTGTCACTTAAAAACAATATAAAATTGAAGACATTGTGTTCTAAACATACAAATGATGAAAGAGTGGTATTCATCTATATCACAATAGTTTCCTTCCTTTCATTTAGTAGCATCCAATTCATGAGTCTAATCTATCCCATCTGCACCATATGCTGATTATCCAGCCCTTCTTCAGCCCACCTGGTAAATGTGTACAGCGAATTATGAGTGAAAGGGATAGCGTATGATTTGGTGTGATGGATTAAGCTTTTCGTGAGCGATGGCCGTCCGCAGAATGATTGCTCTTCTTTCCTCAAGTGATTGATTCCGCCACCGACTATGCGCAAGATAACACTGATGACAGACATCAAACAGCAAAACTTCTAATTATTGGCGGTAATGTTAATACATTACTACCATTGATATTGCATAAAAAAAGAATAAGTTTTCTGTTCCGCTTTTCTTATTTTTCTTCACCATATCGAAGTACCGTCTCGGCCAGTCACCTACTGGTTAATCCATTAGTGCTTAAGAAAGGCAGTAAGTGATAAAATAAATAAAATATATTAATTAATAAATGAATTTTGAGAAAGTTTAATGGGAAAGATGATGCAGCGGTAAGTTGAAAGAGACCATCAATCTGCTAATAATATAGAGGCAGAGCCATAAATTACTCGCCAGTACCCCTCATAAACCAACCGCTCACCGGAAGGTCAATGAAAGAAAGAAGAAGACACTTGAAGGAAATTGTCACCCAAGACACTTTCTCCGAGGTTCCATTGTATAATAACAGTAACTTTCACCATGGATAAAACGAGCAAATGACAATGTCCATTGAGCACTAGAAATTTCTTTAAAAACCGGATTACACACCATATCCCAAGATATATCTTGCGGTCAAATACTGAAATAATTCTAGAAACGCTACACAAAAATCCATGATTTCTCGTAAAGATTTGTATCTCCCTCATTCGCCTCAACATATTTTCCTATGTATTAATTGCCTTACCTCCTATGGCTTCATTCCACTCTTTTGAACGCTAATGGACTAATAAATGTCGATTTATATTCTTTCCGACCTGGATCGTCTCACAACCCCCCAAATATTTTTATTGCGTACAATAAATTTTTATGACAAAGTCAAGTATCACTAAACCCGCCACTGTTTCGGCGTTTTAAAAGAAGAATAAATGGGGAACAGAAATATTGAGAATACCGATGAATTTGAAGATTGGATCTAATGCGCCCTTGCATCCCTGAATGTATCGAGTAAATGAAAGTGTAATGGTGGATTTTTATATTTACAACCATTTATAAAAGTATATTGCTATTAATAACTTAATACTCTTCTTCATGCCACTTTTTAGATTTCTTTTCTATTGGTGGTTCCATATCTCCAAATAGTTTTGATTGTAGTTCTTCATATGACATAGAAGAGATGCATGAAAAAGCATTATGTAGAAAAGATTTTTCGAAAGAATAATGATACAGTAAGAAAACAATTTACCATAGACCAAGCCATCCTCTTGGATTTTTTGATCCTTAGATGTATCAACTGGAGGTGGAGTTATCCAATCACCTGAAATATTAGCTTTGCTACAAGGCAAAAATAAATAAATAAAAATGAATCTCTTAAACCCACTCTAGAAAAATATAACTTCTACAGCAATTATATCCATATCCTAGTTTTTAATGTATGAGATTTTGTGAAAGTTTATATTACCTCTGAAATATTAATGTTCTTAGCTTATAACCTTAAAAGAGCACAAAAATATTAAAAATTCTACTAATAAAAATATTTTATACTGCAAAAATATTAAACACAGGTCGATTTACTATATACCACAGAATCCCACTATACTGTTTTTGTACATTTAGAGAATCGTTATGTACCCCTTTTTCCCCACACTATATGCTAAATTAATGGGAATATTCACATTAATACAAGCCTATGTTCATAATTTTGACAGTTCCTTATATTTCTAATTTGTATTAATGCGAATAATCTATCACTTTAATACATCTCATACATTTATAAATATGTCAGCTATAACCATCTAGACAAATTACTAGAAAGACATTGGTAATTTTATGAACAAATAAAATTTCTTTTACATGTTCCCGTCTCAAAGTTTTAAGGAATTCGTCTAAATCCACAGAAATTGTTTCCAAAAAAATCACCTTTAATAGTAATTCCTTGTCCAGTTTCTAACTCAGCTCCCCAAGGAGTGCTACCCTCCTCAAATTCAATCACGCATACTTTTCCACCCTTTTTTGTTGTCCGAATGAAAATTGTCGATATAGTACCGTACTAAAAAATGTGAATTTTCTAGTATCTCTAGCTCGTACACAAATTGAGAAACGATAATGAAATTAGCATACTGGTTTATATAATATTCTAATGGCATCTTCATCATAGTCTGCATCATTAGATGGATTCCATTTAATCCGTAAGGTAGCTCCTGAATGCAATGGTTTTTTTGGAGAAGTTGTTTACTAGTTTAAGACTAGTAATATAAAGGAGGGCATACCAGTTTTAATTTTCGGTTGTTCTGCCTCACTAGCTTCTTGCCGAACTTTATTCAGTCTTTCTTGCTGAGCGTGAATTTCATCCGAAACTTCCTTTTCAAGTCTCATTCGAAGTTCCTCGAACTCAGCACGGATATCTAATTCCTTAATACTTTATTATATATTAGAAAATCCCTAGCTTACTATTGCATACCTGCTTCTTGCGTCTTGACTCTTTTTGGAATGATGTTAATTCCTCTGAAACCGTATGGCGATCGGCAAAGTCCTTCTCACGTTGACGTAAATCATCAATAAGTCTAGAAGTTATCTAATAAGATAAATCTTGAAAACTCAAGTTAGTCTAAAGATTCAATTATAAAATACTCACTTCCTTCTAGTACTATCAGCTTTCTCTAGGCGAGCTTTATGACGCTCCTCCTGCATACGCGCATTTTTCTTATGTTGATCATACTTATCCTAAAACAAAGTTAGAAATAAAGACATCAAACAAACTAATATAAATGAATTATATAAGATCTCACCCGTTTACTCTTATCAAAGAGAAATTCGAATGCCTCCTTAGCAGCTATGAATCTAGTTTCAGCTGAAATTTCCAAAAAAAGTGATCACCCAATTTAAATAAACTGAAACTTAGTAATTAAGTAATAATAATAGATCTGCTCCGCTGTAATAACAACAACGCTAACTAACCTTCCTTCTTATTATTAAGATTTTTGTCAGGATGCCAACGTAGACATTGCAGTTTATAAGCCTTTTGAATGTCCTTTTCAGTGCAATCCTCCTTCAAGCCTAGGACCTCGTATGGATTAAATGAGATTTTAGATGCCATCTAAAAAGCGATGTTATAATAAGGTCATATATAATTAAAATCAACCACCAGACACTCAGAATTGTATTGCTGATAAAAGCATAATTCTTATCATATTCGTAGTGACTAAAAACAACGAAACTGTATTCATCACGTTATGTATTACAGTCCATAATAAATGACACTTGATGCAATTATTGTTAATACACTAATGCGTATGCCATATAATTTTAGGGCTCAGGTATACTATTAAATCTACCTCCTTCGCATATCCCCATTAAAATTTTTCATATTAATGAATGGTGAAAATATAGAAACAACGATTATTTAGTTTTCCTAATATTATCATTTGTGCACCCTAAAACTAATTATAAATAACTTCAGTCTCAAATATCAAAAATAGAATTGTCCTAATCTTTAAAAACATGATATACTACTTAATAGAAGTTTCCAAATAACTAGGTTTTCTATAAGTACAATCAAATGGATCTAAACTACCTATTATTAATTCTAAATGAGAAATTCGCATGAATAAACCATTATCTCTAGTTTATAAAAACTATTTCAACTATTAAAAAATCGTAGCTGGCCAGAGTAGGTATTAAAAAAACATTTCTTGGACGTTATCAAATTACTTACTCCAATTATGCATACTGGCTTATACTGCAAACTTGTACAGAGCTATGAATGAGGTACAAAGCGATCTTTAAACCTTTTCAATTCCTCTTAACTAAATTTCACATCTTCAATTTGCTTTTCTCGGATATAACTTACTTGTATATTACAAATTTCAGATCCACTATTAAAAAACGATACAATTAGAGGTAGTTAAACCAAGCTGGTGAACTTGTATACACATGTAAACTAATTCATACTGAATATGTACATTATTTGAACAATACAAATTGGCATAAAACTCGAAAGAAATTGCATATAATTACACCAAAGTAGTTTTACAGCAATATTAGCTGTTGTTCTATAGGAAGCATTATGATGCACTAAATGAAGACTATTTTCAATAATAAAATGAGTCAAACTCGCAATTAATTAAGATTCAATAATATTAAGGTAAATAATAAAATCACAACCCTCAACTTAAAGTACAGTAATTTCACACACATGGAAAATACTACATTTCGTCATTTAACTTGTATTTGTTACGCTTTGTGGTAATCCAGATCAGGCAGATGAGCAACCGAGGCACGTGGTGTTGAGTTAGGTGTACCATTCAAACTATTACATATTTCACACTCATCAATTAGTTGGAGAAGCTCTTGTGCAGAAGGCCCGTTCAAGCCCTAGAGCTATGATTATTTCCTTCAAAAATCTTTCTTAGATAATTTATTTTTATATACCTGAGATAAATTAGGAGGTAATTTCACAGATGTGGGTGCCGGTTTCATCCCATCCGAGCTAGATGACTGTTGCATAGATGTAGTCACAGGAGCCGATTGTTGACGGGCAACAAGAAATTGGTCAAGAGCAGTTGTTAAGTCCCACATCTTAACATCAAATTTGGATGTTTTAATTTTTTAATTAGCAATAACTATAAGCTTATAAAAATTACCTGGACATTTCCTGTAGTAGTTCCACAAAATAAATAACGCCTAGGACGACTTCCCATTCTATTGGAACCTTCGCATTCGTGAACTACAAAAGCCGAAATGGCTGCGCCATCAACCGATCGTATTGTGCACAACCTAATACCAAAGTATAAAAATGATATAAATACATTAAGGTAAAATAATTGGAACATAACCTTTCTCCTGTTGACGCTAGTCGGACAAACACCTGGTTAGTATCGGGCACCACACGCTGCACAAATACTTGCTCGCCATCTTGATCACCATATGGACCTAAAATCAATGTTATTCAAGAAAGTTGGCGTTAATTAAAAGTAATCAGGATTTATTCCTCAACATTAAATTAAAAATGTAATATAACTGAAATATTATTAGCACATTTTTGAAACAAATTGATAAGAACAGCTTGTTACCAGGATCAGTATAATCTTTGTCAACTGAATCATCAGTAGATTCAAGTGTAAGTACTTTAAAGGAAGCTAAGCTCGTGCTCCCCGGTTGAGTACTGATCATACCACGAAAGCGTGTAACCATCCATGAACGTACATGATTATACTCCGAGCAGACTTAAATACAACTTATTGTAAAATTAAAGAATGCCTTTAGTAATTTTGTGCTATAAATCTTTATACAAAAGTAATAACGCTTCATGTGTAATCTGCTTATATGATAATTCACTCATAACTTTCGAATATTGTTTAAATATTAATTACACTTTGTTGTACAATTGTAAAAGATTAGGGTAATTTTTAACACTATTTTGAATATTTTCGTATTAAATATGATGTTCTGTAGCATCAAAGAACAAGAAAAACAGAATAGTTAGTAATTCCTCCTATTTCTAGGGTACAATATCCAAACCTTTGTTTTGAACAATAAACTATAAAAATTCAATTTCAAGAAATATGAGTACTTACCACTAATTAAATGACTAGTGTTCAATGCTACTCTTGTTACAGGTGAATTGTGAACAGTGTACGTTTGGAATAACTGTGGTCCATGACCAACAGTTTCTGGATGCTGCACAATGACACGAACAGCACCAGATGATGTACCATAAGCTATCTCAATCCAATTACCACATACCGCTGGAATTACATTTCTTGAATAAGGCAAGTATCTTAACCATATTCTAATATTTCCCACTTCACTGATATAGAGATGAACTCAATCAGAATGTACAAAGGTACCTACTAGTTTTAGGTGTGAGGTATACACTAATCGACGTGATGCAATCTCCATTTGGATCCTTGTATAATTCAGTTACTAGTAAATCGTTATCCTTCATTCTTTAAATAAAATGTTCAAAATTTCCCGTGGATAAATCCACTCCAAAAACATTAAAACATACCTTAGTGGAAATTTCTGCATATCGACGTAGTACATTGATCCGTTCGTACACCCCAACAACAATGAAGATCCAGCAGTGTCATAACAAGATATTGCAACAACGTCTAAATATGTTCACTACCATGATAAAAACTTTTTAATTTTTAAATTATCATAGATTTAAATATCCTTAAAACGGAGATCCTATTTACAAAAAGTATTATAACTATACACATGAGACTTAAATAAGAAACCCAATTAAACAGCAAAAAGATAAATTGTATTGGTTTAAACCACCTTGTACTTGCCAATTGTGCGTCATTGAGTGCCATATGCCAACTTTACCCGTTCTACTTAGAGCTACCATTTGACTGCCAATAAAAAACAACTTATCAACAGCAACACCCAGAGTAAATATTCCTTAAATAGATTTACCTAGTCAGTAATTCTATGAAAATATAGTCTTCCTAGTAATCTCAATACAAATAAGCTAACCCATTTTGGATGCAGTCCCTTCCTCTTCTAGCGACCACAATAGGATATTTGCATTAACTAGTGCAACAGCTAGCATGCGATCAGTGTTCTAAATCAATGTCATATTTAATTCTAGGTAAGCCGATGTAATACCACCCCTTATTTATAAATCTTCTCATACTCTGTCATATAAACCTGTGGGCCAAATTTTGTGTTCAACGCAATATGTTTTATGAGTGATTCCATACAATCAGTGTTGTATACAGTTTGCCATCCAATTGATTCCTTCATCCTGTGAAATCAAATTAATATTTTCAGTGAAAAGTGAATATGAATAACAAAATATACTTTCCTGTAAACGCATGCATAGTATGCATAAGCAACAACAATTGAGTTATGATGTGCTTTAACCATGCGAACACGCAGAGTATCAGGTTCTTCTTCGGATTGTGTGCGAGAATAGTGTTTTAACTGAAATGACTCACTGCGAACCTATAATTTGAAAAAAGATTGTGTCAAATTTACCACAATTAGGTGGATTGATAAATTCGTATTAAGCAACATCAAGTTAATCACCACAATAAAGCTAAAAGCATCTATTTTAAAATACTTCTCAAAATATTTAATTGGACTCACAAATCGATTAATTTCAGAAGAATTCTTTTTGCAGTGTCCATACATGCGTGGAGTATTACATCCACTAATTTGCCATGAATGACCATCACGACTAATTCCTACACTTGCCCCATTTGGAGTATTTACTTCATCTTCTTCTGAATCCACACTACATTACAATTAATGCTATTAAATCTCTCATTCCTTAAATTAAGTGAAAATATTTCAAAGATACACCAAGTACAATTAAAAAACAAATTAAAACCACCATTACCACTAGATTTACGTCCATTTTGTGACAAGTGTTGCGAGGACTCTGCAGACAGTTCACCAGTTGACTAAAATAAGATAGGCATTAACTGATACTAAAAGTAATATATATCAACTAGTATCTTAAAGTAAAGGGAATACCTATCAGTTCATTCACAAAAAAAATCGCATAACTTATGAAAATAGATGTGCTAGAAAACCGTTCTAATATATAAAAAGAGAAAAGGAAAGTTATCCAAAACCAGAGCTAGAATTCAAATATTTTAGTCTAACACACCTGGCAGCTCTTTTTTGGCCCTGCAAAAGATATGTTGGGTGGAGGAATCATAGCATGAAATAATACGGATCCACATGATGAAACGTCAAGCTCTTCACAAAGTGATAGAAGACGCACCAACGGTGCTAGACCAAAGTATTGTGCCTCATGCTTTATGGTTGCAGTTGAAAACCCACTATAATAAATTAGGAAATCTACTTTATATAGACTCAAATACTTGATATAATGACTAACCTCAAATCTACCTGCTTAGTACGAAGATAATTAAGAATAACTCGAAACACTTCCGGATCACGGTCTATGAATATAGCTCCAGTATCATCACGTACTGTAGGAATACGCCCACTAAGGAGGCTATGATAGAAAGTAATAATAACGATATCACAGCTCATTTAAAAGGCCAAAATGAAATACTGAATTTGATACTTGTATTTACTCACCTTGTGAAGAAGGTATCTGGTACCCATGTCAGAGTGTGTGAACTGGTAGCAAATCTATGACCCCCCACATTCAAATTGATAATCTGTTCTTGATAGGGCTTAGAAGTGGACATATACCCTTTTGAAACACTAATAACTAATATGAAACTGATAATATTTCTTAAAACACAGGAAACGGTTAGCATGGTATAAAAATATATTAACCGAATTCAGGACTTGAAATAATCACAAATTACTTAAGAGACAAATATTCATATATCAAGACCAAAATATTTTTTTCTTCAAATCAGACACAAATAAATAAAACAGTGAAGAATAGCCTAAAGTTGTCTAAAAACTACATCGTGTAAAATATATCAAAATACGTTTAAACTCATACACAAATAACTAATAATCATTGATTTATTTGCTGATGCTGATCAGTAATAATTTTATGAGTAAAATTAATGCCTGTGAAATTATCACGTTATCATTATCAGGCTTTGAAAGACAAAAGCTCAAGGAAAAAACTTTTAATTATCTGAAGATTGATGTTTTGAAAGTCTTATATTTATAGCTGTTAAGAACATGCCTCTTGATAATATATCCACAACTGCAAAATGACCGGCCCACTATCTTGTTGAACTCTCTTAATACGATAATTATCAACCAAAGTGTCAGAATCAATTTTATTATTAAAACGATTATACATAATTATTTCACTCACCACAGTTTACGCTCATTAAAAGAAGATGCATATTCATCAAAATACTTTTGGTAGTTTTCTTGGTCAACTGGCATAAATACACAAAATACAATACGAGAAATCTAGAAATTAAAAACTTTAGTATAAGTCGTGAACTAGAATACCCAATAAATGACTATCTTTGACTGCTTCATCTGTTAGATACTTAGAAGCATACCTTCTCTCTGTTTTCATCGTTATTCAGCCAGTTAGTAATGAATTGTATTACGGTTCTTGCAGCGTCCTGATTTGGATATCCATATACTCCAGTGGATATACAACAAAACGCCTAAATTTATACCAATTAATAAAGGTGAACCCTACCCTACTTCAGAGTTGAACTAACCAGCTATCATGTTCACGACCTACCAATATTATAATAAATCTAGACACTTACAATAGTGTGAAGATCGTGTTTAACAGCCAAATTAAGCGCTGATCGATAACAAGAAATTAACTTGTCCCGGTCATCTGACGTTGCCTGTCCAACAACAGCACATCGAGGACCAACAGTGTGGATAATATCTTCAGAAAATATTTTTTATAACACGAATAATTACAAGAAATAAAGTAGCACTACTGACAAACGACAGGCTAGTGATCAGAATATAGTGTTGAATATTTTAATAAATGTTAGATAACAATAACTAGTATATTTAAATATACTCTTTCTTTGTAAATATAACTAAAGCCCACTTCTAATATGCTTTATTTTGCATCCAGATGTGATCACTGAATCACCGGTGTCACACCATCCAATTTTTTGGCATTCCTTTTGTAAGTCACTGTAACCAGCAGCCTTGTGAATTGCACCATCGACACCACCACCTAAAAATCATAAATCCTCAGTAACATTAAAACTGAATACTTCTAGAACAGAAAATCAAACCTCCTCTCAGTCCATTATTAGCTGCGTTTACAATAGTATCGACTTCAATACTAGTAATATCACCTGTCCACAATGAAATCTTATCCAAAACCGTTTTAGCAACACCGTCTAAACCTCAATAAATTCAATTATAATATGACCCAAAGCACATTTTTTAAAATACTAATTTCATTTCTTGAGTTCATAATATTTCTAAAAACGCGGAGAGCAGTATTTTCGTAAAAATTTATTTCGACATTGTTAATAAAAAAACTTACACTTTTTAAATAACGTCGGTATCGCTTTAAGTTCTGCTGTCATAGCATGAAATAAGAAAAATAAAGTACACGCGTAATGGCTTAATAAAATAACTACTAAATAATATGTAAATCACCAATATTTTAAAGGGTTATCACAATTTACGATGGATTTTATCCTGGACGAGAAGTACTGATTAACCAAAGGGGAGGAGTTTCGCCACATGTTTGAAGCTCCTCTCACATAGGACGGGAATAAGAGAAGATTTTACAAGTCTTGTCACTACAACCTAAGACGGATTCTCCTAATTGATTTAATTTAAAATAATGCAATAGAGTGAGAGTAAGTTAAATAAGTGGATGAGTTTGACATTACCTGATTAAACTGATGTCTTAGTAATTTCTGACAGACTTCTGGAACTCTCTGATATCCAGTAATTCTGAATGATAGCTTTTGAGTGGAATAAACAATGTATCTTAGATTATATAAAAAAAAGATGGTTGTGAAAAATGAAGAAAACTATGAGTGACAAAGATGGACATACTGATTAGTTTAATAACTAATCCCTCTTCAATCTGTTCTTGTAATCTACAGTACTGAAATACTCACTTTCATTTTTCACTAAGCTTTTTTTATTTCCGTATGACGAATTTTTTTTAAGATCTATGTTGCGTTATGTTTAATACTTTTCCCACAAGTTACCATCTATACCGTCTGGATATCATAGGGATCCAGAAATATCTTGCTAATGATTACTGGTGTGTTAAACCTAAAACTAGGCTTATTTAGTTATTTGACTTACTCCCTTTATTACGTATTTTTGACTGCAGTAATCGAAAAAAAGTGAAAATAAAAATTGTAGTGACAAGATTTATAAAGCTCTTCGAGCCACCAGACTTGCAAGCTCTTACTTTTCTCTTTTGATCAATTAGAAACGTCACTCACCTTGTCCGAGAGTTCCCTGTAATTTTTTTCAGGAGGAGCTAAAGAGTATCTGAAAACTACTCCTTAGACACGAATTTTCAGAACGTTGCAAAATATAAATGTGTGACGGATGATGAACAGTCATACAAGTATTCCTTCTAGGAAGTGGTTTTCACACTTGTTCAGTGGTGAAAGTAAAGTAAACTTCTTTAGGATGGTTTTGCGATATGATTACACTTGGAGACTGCGGTAATTGAACTGGACGCCAATTTCTTCGGAAGGATTCGAACGGTTGTAGAATAACAGTATTATCTGAATTTCTTGATAAGCAGTTTTGCTTAACAAAGGTATTGTATTGCTCCCATTTACTTTAGTTTCCTCTTAAAAACTACCGAAACAGGTTTAGCCGTTGCGATTCCTACACCCCAATCACTTCGGCGTCTGCACTCTCGCTGCTGTCTTGGACGTAGAGCATCCGAGGACACAAAATCTTGCACAATTCTCTTTAAGGATTTGTTTTATTTGCTAAAATAAATTATGTCCTATGAATAAATTGATTTTGAATGGCAGATTAAATCGGAATTATGTTTTATCAGATATTTGTTTCAAATTAATATCTAGTACAACAATAGGATACTAGCTATTATTTCATAATTGTGGATGCTTTAGTGTTCATTGCTAAACTATACCCATATTGTTATTTGATATATGGTGAACATCTATAGTAATAGCTGCGCAGAACATTTAATAAGCAATATGAGTGGTAGTAAACAAATATTTTAAATTTCGGTTAAGTGCTCATCTTTAAACTGTCTTTCAAAGACAACATTTCTATTAATAATTATCACGAAAAACTGGTTTATGCCAATCTATTTATAGGTTTAAAAATAAATGTTTTTTGGTGTATTTTGCGGAACATAGTTTTAAATAAAACTGTCAGCATTAGCTTGGATAAATAAGTTATACTAAGACAATCTTGTTCCTTGGTTAACATATTTTGAAAACAGTAGCTTAGAGTTTATCACAAAAAATCCACATTTTCTAGTAAAAAACCTTTATAGAAAATACCAGTTAAAAAAAAATATTTATTAATAATAAGCTATACACGGAATTATACTGTATCAATGCATTTGCCATAGCTTAATCATGAGATTATAATGACCTGGTTAATAGAAAATAGAAGGCTAATTTCCATTACTTATTTTGTTTAACTCCAAAATTATCTTTATTTTGTAATGGTATTCAGTTAGGTAACCCTTTCTGTGTAAAATAACAAATGTCTTACCTATCATGTTAATTACATTTTAGTATATTAATTTATGATTAGGTGTACTTATCTTCGATGTTCTTCTCTCGTCCATGCTATCAGTTTACCTCAACAATAAGCATCTTAGGAAAATCTACTAATCCCTGTACTTTTAAAGAATCTATTGATTCGGTGAGTTCACTTCACATGTTTGTCTTACGGTGCTGATATATATTTAATCATATTGTATTTAGTTCCATTTGTAGACGCATTTTCACTCAATTTCTTCGCCTATCAGTTCAAAAAGGGTCGAAGCGAAGTCTAATTTAAGGAGCATAAATAGGCAAAATTTCAAAAAACCAACCAGTAAAGTTTTATCTTAATTTTAAAAACAAGTTTATTATTCATAAGTCATCAAACAAAATATTTCTTCATGATATATATTTCCATAGGTAAGCATCGTCAAAATTTCGACTATTTCCTCGTTTTGGATTTTGAAGCAACATGTGATGGGGACGGCCCTATTATGCCATTTCAAGTTAACATGCATTACTTGTAATTTCGATAATATATTTCAAATTTTTATTAATAATGTTGTCGTCCTTATTTTTAACATTATTTTTCTATTATCTCAATATCTTTTATAGTAGCTTTCGCTGCTTATATTATTTATCTATTACTGCAGGAAATTATTGAATTCCCCGTACTGAAAATTAATGCACATACATGGGAAGTGGAGTCCCGATTCCATCATTACGTTCGACCAACTTCTCGGCCAGAACTTACTACCTTTTGCACACAACTTACCGGAATTATACAAGTACATATTGGTAGTAATATTGCTTTCACAATTATGTAAGATGTTATAGGTCAAATGTGTTAAAAATTTATTGCTATAAGTACATTGTTAAACGTATCAAATCTGATGTCATTTAGGAAATGGTTGATGGGCAGCCGACTCTTGACGAAGTTCTGAAAAAGTTTGACATATGGATGGAAAAGGTGAGTTAAATGTGTACCAACAGATAATACTTGTTGGAATATTGGTGTTTTGCTTAATAGGTATTATAGATCACAAATAGTGAATGTATATCGTGTATAAATTGTAAACGAAGAAAGTATAATCCTGTTTTCATATAGGAGTACATTTTGTATAATAAGTAATTTTTCAATAGTTTCTTGGACTAGCATTGTTTTTGTATTGTCTAGGAAAATCATGAGCTACCGCATATTATGAGCAACTCTATTTCGATTACTTTTTTATGTTAAACTAGTTTCAAACAAATAGGGGGAATTATTAAGAACTGAAACAAAGTTTTGTTATTATTGAAACATCTGCAGGTAATACTACTTTGCTCTATACTATCATTATTACTGAGAAATTTATTTGTGGAACTTACTACACATTCTATTGCATTTTCATCTGCTACTGCTACTGTTATTTTATCAATTTCTGCTAATATTGTGTATTCAGGAACATCTTTCCGACTACCGATTTTCATTCGTTACTTGCGGGGATTGGGATCTACAAGTTATGCTTCCATCTGAAGCGCGTCAAAAATCCATTATGTTGCCTAAGTGGGCATTTAAATTCGGTTTTAATTATTTTGTGGGAATATTTTTATTAAATTTATTTTCAGATATTTTTCGCAGTGGATAAATGTTAAAAAGTCATATTGCGATCATACGAAGCAATTTGCAAAGGGATTGAAGGATCTACTTAAGATTTTCAACTTGCAAACATATGTTCGCTACGTTATTTCTCTTTCTTATAATTAGTGTCCTTATATATTGAATACTGTTGCGAATATCTTGTTTATTGGATAGATTCCTACTATTTTATCAGCATAATTTTTAGGGTAGAATTCACAGTGGTATTGACGATGTGGCAAATATTAGTGCTGTTACTGCAGCACTTGGTCAGGATGGATACATCTATAGGTGAACAATTTTATTTCCTAAATGTTAACAGTTGGATTCATTGAGATAGTATTGCTACTCTTTATAGGATAAACGGGTCGACACACAATAATTTCCCTAAGAAACGCCTTTTCAACGGTTTAAGTGTTAGTTAGTTACTTCTTTAAAGAGAAAAATAAACGTCATTTTACAGTTGTCTCACACATGTATACATATAATTGAGGAAACAGATTTACACAGTATTTTTTTCTGAATTATTTATGATTTAAAAATGGAACCTATTAATACTGAATTGCTTTAAGACCCGAAGCAAATCACAATGAGCGATGAAAAGATAATTAAAAGAAGATTGAATCGTAGTGATAAATAGTTTACATAAGTATAGTATATGATTTAAGAGTGAGTCAGATCCACACGAGAAATGAAGCCGCTATATTGAAGCACAATTTTATACAATATGATATCCTTTTGTAGATGGTCGTGCTTCTTTTTTCTCTCCACTCTTCATTCTGCTTAAACGTCTGCGGACACTACGGGATCGCTTCTATAAACATTGGTTTATTTAACATCAAAGTACTCATTAAGATTGAATCTACCGCAATTTTTCCGACTGGTTGGTACTTCGGGGAATTTGAATTCCAGTAATGGCAAATCATAACTGCAGTCAGTATGAAGCAAACTCCTATAAATGGAGTTTTCTTAATTGAACGAACCATTTGTCCTTAGCTAGGATATCCTACCTACTGCAACGGATGAAAGCAACATGAATCCTGATAATCCATTTACTAGTCCTGTACGATCTTTCATTTTTGATAGATGGTCCAACCAGATACCTGTCGTAATTACCGCAAGCAAGTTGCCAACCGCTGAGATTATGCAGCACACCAACCACATTATGAGCATTGTGCGCCAGCGATATCTGGACAAATAATTTGTAGAAAAGCGTACATAATTTACTACATGGATTTATGTCTCCGTACCTGTTTACTGCTCCAAGTCCAAGACACCCAGTGAGTAATCCTACTAGGGCAGCAACGGTATTCATATGGCAGGTGCTCTGATATTCAGCTTCATCAGGGTATCCCGGACAACTTAAACCGTGGATCAGGAACGCCAATGAAATGACGATCTCGGCTCGGCATAGATGTACCATGATCTTCACATACCTGGAACTACCAGCCCGTGCCATGCGTTCTCATGTGGCCTTTCATTCTAAAAACATTGAAACTAACAAAATAGATCAATTTTATTTGTCTGTAAAAGGACACTCACTCCGTATGTTGGAATCCGGATCTTTGCATGACTGTATAAGCTTTATACTTCCTTCGTTCTGAAGCACTCATTTCCTCTTCTGTCTCAGAACTCTGAACACGATGTTAAAATTATGTTAACACAACAAAAATGGTTTAAATGTATGTTGATTATTATTTCGCACTAATCAAAACATTTGACTTGGACTTGTAATCTTAACTGTAGTAGTTTTTGGTAGAATGGTCTATATTAGGTCAAATGTCTAGATTGATTCCCTAATGTCACATCATTGCATTTATACATTTTATTTTGAGTAGCCTTGTATATGCAGTGCATTTCGAACTGTTGAATCGATATTAACTAGTGGTTGTTCTACACTAGTTTTAATCAATCTGTGGAACTTAAAAAAGCTATAATTTATTGATATCTTAGGAAGTTAAACATACCATGGGAGGTGGCATTATCATCCTCAGATCTGGTTCCTCAAAAGGGCGTAGAAGATCCATTCGGAGATTGTGCTGAAAACAGGTAGAATATTGATCGGAATGTGAACAGAAAGTTCAGACATTTGAATCAAAGATTGTTAAACACATTATTGCTAGAGAAATGGGGCTATTAGATGAGAACTATGATATCGAGATCAGAAGAAATAAGATGAGAATAGCACTAACTTGGAGCGTTTCAGTGACAATGATAATTGTAAAAGAAACATTCATGATTATAAACTTATTGGAAATTAAAAAACCATCCATTTCATTTGCAAAAATAATTGATCTAAATGATTTCATTTCTAAAAACTTTTATTCCTTAACTAAGAGATGTTGAATGAAAGGGACTTGAACTATCAGCTTAGTGACACTTTTGCTAGAAACGAAAACATGTTTCCTAGTGATCGATCTGTAACTTTGTTCCTTATGACAAAATTTAACTAGAGAACTATGAATAGTCGATTTATGATACAGCAGAATTTAGAACATTGTAGCGATCAAACTTAGTGCGCCATCGTGCAGGTGAACTGATTTCGCAGACAACCAGTCCTATACCAATCAAAGTTTCTATCTATACAAAGCCAGAATGTCAGTAAATGAATCATTAATAGGATGGAACCATACGTCAGACAATGTAAAATAACAATTACATTATCTTCATTATAAACTATCTATGTGTGCGCAAAATAGGCTTATAAAAAAGGTCCACTAATAATTGAAGATAAGGTAAGCACATATACCAGAAAACCATAATGATCATATATTGGAACCTTAAAATTAATTTGGGAAATCCATGCTTTGAAAGGGTGGGTGAGAAGTTATTTCTGAAGAGATAATATTACGACTTACCAGATCGCAGAGTCGCATGGTGAAATCGTAGCGCAGATTGAATTGAAACACAGACCTTGCTGACTTATCTAATGGAGATCAGCGTAGACAGAGAGAGAGACGAGTTAATCATAGAACAAGTGATCGTGACACGTGGGTGGGTGTACAGGAGATTCCTCGCATTTGGCGAATATTAAATCCCGTGATCCTTCTTTGTCATTCAAGTTTAGATTGAGAAACTATTAAGCAATGGATGAAATAGCTGTTCTAAATATCTAATGGTAAGCTAAAAATGATGCTATCATCATATAGATATGGAGTGAGTTGATCTGAGATCGATTCTCCTTTGTGGGACGGGGTCTAGGAGTTGTTGGCTTAGTTCCAAACGAGTCCAAGGACACGAGAGACCAGGCGGATAGAGTGCGCAAATAGAAAGCGAGGTGGTGAGCTAGAAAGGTAGTTAAAAATAGAAATTAGATTAAACAAATTCGATTGTTCATTGTAGATATGTAAATCATTAAGGGGTTACATTACTAATCCATTAATATCAATTTTATATAAACAGCATGGAAAATTACTGGAAAATTTATATCACAAAGATGAATAGAGAATAATGCCTTACTCTTCATTCTGACATAAAGCTGTTTAAAAGCTAGAATTTGATATAAATAAAGGTAAATGAAATAAAAATGGTGGAAGAAAGGTTTTTGTACTTATTATTTCACA
Source organism: Heterorhabditis indica (assembly GCA_020740425.3). Taxonomy (NCBI): domain Eukaryota; kingdom Metazoa; phylum Nematoda; class Chromadorea; order Rhabditida; family Heterorhabditidae; genus Heterorhabditis; species Heterorhabditis indica. The sequence continues at coordinate 58,799 of JAJAVP010000065.1, forward strand.
TACGCTAAGAGTCTTCCACAAAACAAAATATATGGACTTTAATTGTTTTATCCATTTCCATCTGCGTGTGACGATTGCGATAACCTTCGAAATAAATACAGATAGTTGCAACTTCTGCCAGTTTTAAATGTGACACTTTTTCAAAAGTATCCTATGCAGGATGAGAGAAACTTCTCAAAACATAAGTATTTGTAAGCATACTACTAGTACTCGTGTTAAAAGAATAGAATGGAGTCGTTTCCCAGTGCTTTTCTCAAATTATCCAGCTTCACCATTTTCCATCAGATTCACATTTCTATACTACGGGAAACCACTTCCAATGGTTGCCAACTTTTTCTAGTATTACAACAATTACTGGCATACTATGAAAGTGGACAATAATAAACCTAGTGGTTGCACACATTTTGCCAAATATGGGTAAAATAGCTTTCCAATCGATGAAATAAGCGGGTAGTTTCCGAATTTTACTTATAAGTCGAAAGTCAATTATGCCAACACAAACAAGGTATCCATATTATCTCTCATCAAGGATCGTAGATCAATCTTTATAGTGCAAGTTTTACTGGATTAAAGACTCAGTACCCCAAACTAGCAAGTGATAGGTTATCCATTATCATCGTATTCTCCAGCGCTTCAAAAATTGAGTCCTGCGTAATAACTTCCACTTCTGAATTACTACGTAGACTACTTACTCCCAAAGTGTAAAGAGAGACATCCGTTGTAATTATTTAATGAGAATAAAATCTCCGTCATATCTAGATTTCAATTTTTCTTTTATTTCTTCTATAAATACAATGATATTGACAGTCTACATGACTATTCACTGCAATCTACTATTGTTGATATGCAGGAGACCGAGTACAGTATAGAGATCATATTCCTCTCATATATGGCATATAACAAATAATTTTACTCACAAACGACTGAAAAACATGACACGTTTTCAATGGACCCTTTAAAATTAGGGAAATATAGCACTTCAAAAACTACATATTCAAATTCTAGCAGAATTTTGCTCTAGCTATATTAAAATAATTACCCGCAAAAAGTCATAGGCATTTAACAATAAAACTTACACTTAGATATAAACTAAAACCCTTATAAAAAACTAATTGCCAGATTTATAGTCCGTCTATCAAGAGTAAAAATGTATGAGTGAGAAGGAAACCAGAGATCAGTGCCATTGTTTCATTCACAAATACTCGCAGTACAGCAAAAGCATAATCTGTAAAACCAACTATAATTATTTAAACACAATTGTTCAGTTCTTTTAATTCAATAAAAAAAACTAAGTGATATATTAATTGAACTAACATGTATTTTTTAAAAGCTTCTCGCTTCCTTGAAAAACCAGTATAAATGGCATAAGTTTATCACTCAGTGAACTTTCATTCCTCTGCAAAAATAATAAACATTACACGACCAAAATACTTCACTTCAGGTTCAAAAGCAAAACTACAAATATCTTATTTGTAAAATGCAATATTATAAAATACCTACGTCATTGCTAAATAAGAGCTCAAAAATTGTAAAAATTATAATCCATGGCAAAATAATATTTCTTTCAAAACCATACAGAACCATTAACCGCGTACAGATACCTATAAATATATCAACAAACCACTGATACTATTAATTAGTTTTATTTATTTTTAAAGAATGTTAAGATAGACGTTCACTGTAGCTGTTTAATAAAAATAAACTTACGGAATACACATAATTATATTTGTGCAAAAACCAACCAATAATGACGGCTAATTGAAATCTCCACTTTGAAAGCAAAGAAACACGCAGAACTGGAGTGAAGGTCCAAAAAGCCGATCCTTCTGAACAATTTCACTTAAATGTGAATTGTGAGCATAAACAAAATAACCCACCATTTAAAGTCCTACCATCCGTGCAAGCTTCCCTTGTACTAACGGTTTCAGTTTCAATAGACGGCAAATTAAATAGCGATCCTCCTCCCTCCAAAGCAGGTGCAAGTCTTTTCTCTAAACGTTATATGAGGGCTAAATTTCCTAATGACCCAGCAGAATTCTCTCCGTAAAAAGTGAAACAAATTTACCAAGAATTTCTTCTATCTAAAATTATTTTAATATTATGCATCCTGAAATAATGCAAAGCAGATTCTGAAACTAACCACCATTTGGGCCGGATAAAATTTTACTTAATCTTTCCTCAGAATTACCAAGAATCTGCTTCATACGACGTTCTCGTCGCTCAGCAGCAGAAAGTAAAATCTTTGTTTCTCTCTCTTCCATTGAGACTGAAAATTCTTCTATCAATAACTTCTCTATAATAACATAAATCAATAGAGAAACACTTGCTCATAAAAAAAAATCCCAAATAAGAACGCCAATGTCTAAAAAAGGCACAAGCTAATGTACGCTACTATAATAAATTTCGACTAATTTGAAAATATTCATACCAACTTATACAACATTAATGCCAAATTATAAATGATTATTTTACGTACCTATAGTGCGAATTTAACTATTGTAGACCTTTATTTAGTTTTATCAGGAATTTATGCACCAATGTGAAAAAGTGTCTCACACAGAAATGTGCAAGAACAGTAACGCTACTTAAAAGAGTAAATATTGCATTTCGTCCTTAGTTCCTAAAATTCTTATGTTTTTATCATCACCCGTACTGAAAGAAACTGCATTAGCTAGGGGTAGGACTGTTTTTCCAAAAGTTACAGTATTTTCTGAAGTTCTTCCTCTTGCTTCGAAAAATGTAAGCACGTCCAACAAGGGGAAAGTTGCCGGTGAGTATCTACTTTTAAATTAAAATTTTTCATTTAATTTTAAATTTATTCCAGCATCATCATGCACTCAAGAGCTGCAGGCTCTTTTCGGTTGTTTAAAGAAATGGGAATTTGATGATAAGCCCTGTAGTAAGCAGCATTCGTCATATATGGATTGTATACATGAATCCCAACGCATTACAGAAGAGTATAATCGTGCTGCCAGAGAGGTATTTTTTTTTACTTTAAATAATTAATTGCATTAATAAAATTGTTACTTTATGCATGAATTCATTTTTTATATTTTAATAGTTCGGAGATTTTGGTAATTTTTCTTATATTTTTTAGGGCAAAATAGGTGAAGGTCAAGGGAATTCTATGACTACTGCACAATTTAATAAGCTAATGAAGCTTTTTCCTCAACCCGATCTTGGGCAAACACCGTATCGGCAAATGAAGCGCTTGCCTACACAATCGTATTCTTGCGATATATATAATCGAAAAGGGTGGAAAGGAAAAGCTAGCTAACTTATGATTTGCTGGCCTCTGTTATATAAATTTTGTAGTATTAATTGTTCTTACCGTTGTGATTTTGCGTGTCTTGTCACATGTTGAATGTATTTTAATGTGATAGCTATGGTGTGGCGGTTCCGTGTCTGCCCTCCAAGTTATGAATTCTTTAAATATCATGTTTGTTTTCAGGGTATGGCCGCATTAAAAAAATTTTTTATTAAGCGCAAGCTTGCCAAAAAACAGAAGCAGAATCGTCCAATGCCACAGTGGGTACGAATGAAGACTGGCAATACGGTTAGCTACAACTATGATTCATTATTTCATTAATTAGTCCTATTTATTTGGAATTATAATAGATACTCTTTCAGATGAAGTACAATGCCAAGAGGCGTCACTGGAGGAGAACCAAGCTGAAGCTCTAAATCTTGTGTTAACTGCGGCCGATTTTCACAAATTTATGATGCATTCTTCCGTCATGTTTTTGGATAAAATTTTGTTGTTGTATGTCTAAGGTATGCAAAGACCGCGCTACAGAATGTTTTGACAATTTGGTAATAGATCTGAAGCAGGATCCACATACCGTTAGCGTTATTATAGTACTAAGAGCAGAAAGGTTGCTAAATTGAAGCAAGCAAGGCGGTCTTGTGATCTGTTTAGCAAGCCTTCGAGATTTCGTGCAATTAGTGAGGCTTTGTGTGTTGGGGGCATCTGACGCCAAAGCTGATTTGAGATTAGAGCGGGACATTCTAGGATGGTGCTGCTGTTTTATGGAGTGTTCCTGGTGTCTGGTTGTGGAGCGTTCCTATGTTATTCGTGTTTCGCGGAGTCCGATAACTCTTCTTGTGTTACTAATCCTCGTGGTTCCTCCTGGGTTCAGTGTTTTGGTCAATGCCAGGTTTGATCTATACGGGCAAGCAATATTAGTTAATTCAAGATATAGTTTTTATTGAAATACCATAGAACACTTGTCACTGATTCATCTTAGCGTTAAAATTTAGGTGTGGCGTTTATATTCAGAGGCCGACTTGAAAATATATATGTTTGAGAGGTCATGCGGAGTTTTTTGCCGCACAGGGTGCATCCATCTCGCGGACATAGAACACCGTTTTGTAGGGTAAGTATGCATATAATTTGCGCTATCTTAATTTTACCATGATATGATGTTTATTGTAGGTGCTCATCGTGTTGTACGGGGGATTTCTGTAATATCGGAAGTGGTGCAGATTATGCATCCTATTTGCGTCACTTCTCCTTAGTAATTCCATTCTTTTTGTCTTTTGAGCATTTTATCCTTATCAAGAGTTTATTTTGATATAAAATAATATTCTAAAGATTTTCTCTAACAGGTACTATTTATTTGTTAAATAGAACTATTACTGTTTATCTTGAATATTTACATGCCATTATATGGGTTCTTATTATTACTATATAAGTCAAGAAAAAGAAAGATTCGCCACTTCATTTATTGCTTTAGACATACAACTTCTTATATTCGCACAATTGACGTGAAATGAAATAGCAGCTTTATAAGGTCTTTGATACCCACTAAAAATTGCATTAGAAATTTTTAGAAAAGCTATTAAAAATACTTGCTATGACCAACCACGTCATGCGAATCTGAACAAAGGCTAGGCTTCATTGACAGGCGAAAAAATGCGCTTACTTCGTCACAAATAAATACTACGAAGTAACTCTTAACTTAAATCTAGTTGTAGAGAAAACTGTGGAAAGGCTACTTTATATTTCATTCTCTTTCAAATAACCAAAAAATGGTGGTTTTTGACGTCATTCCTAAAAGGACATTTTCTTCTCATACAGTCTTGATAGACATGTAAAGTGACGCCCAGGATTACTAAAAAAGTGAGCTGAATGAGCTATTAATTGCAACTTGATTCTGAGTAATGCTTTATGAAACAACGTAACTTGTAAATTTAGCTAACGATACATCATATGAGTAGCTAATACTTCCTTTCTTAAATTTTGAATTAAGAATAATATATATTCATGTTTGATACTCAGTTTGTATGGTGGAACTTCCAACTGACAATCCTCAGTGGCACATTTTTAGCGATCACCCAGACTTGCTCATATGTAGGAAGCAATAAAAGAAGAAAACATCTGTAAGCAAGAATTTCTGGTTAAAACAAAGTGAACAAAACCATTGTTTTTGAACCATAGTTCTCCAACATACAAAATTATATATAATAATCCTTTGGTAGTCCATACTTTGTGACTCTTAATAGTACATAAAAGTAGAAAACAACAACTGAGCAAAAAATATGGAGTATAGAGGAATCGTTAAATTATTAAATGCTTCGCATTTCTTATGTTCTATTTGTATAATAATAAACCCTTGGATCTGAGATACTCCCTTTTATTAAAAAACCGAATTTTCTATGAAACTAAGAAAATTAAATTAAAAGGCTTACAATAGAACTCCTTGCCACCACAGTATTGTCATTGTAAAGTTAGTCATATTGACACCATAATTCTACATTGAATTAAGTTAACTGAGTATGGTGGTCCTGCACGGAATTTTAGCGAAATTTAAACAGATTGTTTATTAATGCATTGGATTATTCAATGTTTTAAAATAGTCTTTTATCTAAACACAAAAGCACAACATAGAAATAAAAACTGTTTGGCAAATGCAGTCAATAATAGCGTCGTTTTCTTCGATTCCCTGATACTGGTCTATTTTCAAATCAACAGCTAACCAAGAAAAATCAAGGTCAGTTAAAAAGACAATTAGTAACAGTTGAGGAAATTGTAAATATAGCTACAAATAACAGCTGAGAAATAAGATTACTTCATAAACTTATGAATAAGGTAAAATGTAAAGGAAATAGTGTTAAGAATACGGCAAAATTTAAAAAAAAAACTTATTAGTTAACAAATAGGTGGAAAAAAAATAGGTGGCTTGGCCACAAGTTGATCCAGCCTCAGATAATTTTGATGTGCCGAAGGAATGTCAATCAAAAGAAGCAAATCCCTGAAGGCTATTTCATGGAAACGAGATACGAAGTGCTGGTGATGACAGCAGGAAATGGTCTTCTTCTCGGAAACGAGCCTACGGGTTACTGCATCATCAGAAGGAATTTTGGGCATTCCGGATAACGGAAAATAACCTCTAGTCGACTGCTGATCATGAGCAGGTGGGTTACTCTATTGTTTTCCTTGGTTGATTTTTAAGAACTATGTCTTAGATATTGTAATATTTATTTTAAGTCACAGTTATCATATCTTTAAGTTCTTCCAAGACATTGAAACTGTAGGTCTTCTGGTTGTTCAGTTCTTTTCCAGTGCTTCTAATGTCAATGACACTGATAATAATTTAATTTCTGCTCCTATCTTCGGAGTGATCAGAACTCCCTTAGCTACGTAGTGTCTTATGGTAGTGGTTAACTTTTATTAGAAGTGAAATTATTAAATATATGAACTGGATATGATATTTACAATATCAGGTGTTACTGGGTTGTCAGTTTTGTATACTTTAAATATGAGGCATTTAAAAGCTAATAATATTAGCCAATAGTGTGTGAAGGATGATTTCACGTATTTTAATGAATATTTTTGAAGATGAATGGGGAATCGGGCGATGGAAGAGAACCTCTAGTCGTCATGAACAGGTGTTAAGCTGAACTGCTAATCTGCTAGCTTTATTTTAACAATGAAATCCATTTTCACCGTGGTAGTGTTTTGTTAGGTTACCTTTTGTTTTGAATTATATATAACGCCAGTATAAGTTTCAGATGATGTTATTACTGCTGCTGATGCTACTGATCAAAGAATATTTTTATCCTACTATGGAGAACATGAATTGCTCTTAGTGAACGCATGCAACTTAGTGCAACATATTTTCTTCTGATTTGCGAAATTTTATGTAGTATTTTTGGGCGAAGTTATGCACTATGCATTTCTTTCTCTACTTTCGAGAGGGACATGAACTCGTATTATATATATTATAGGGTTAATCGATTTCGAGAACATTTGTCGAAAATTATTGGAAATATAATTGTGCATTGGCGTCCAAAAATCTATTAATATTAAACTTGGATAAATTAGGACATGAAGATGTTTCTTAAAATAAGTCTGAATACCACTGATTGATTTATATTGATCTATTCTCGAGGTATGATACTGAAGAAATAAGACTTGTAAAATAAACTAAATCACATTTTTCTATTTTACGAAATTTCCCCGTCTGAGTAATTTTTGGTTAGAGTGGTTGGAGGAGTATGAAGGAAAGTCTCTCCAATGGCATAAACCGTCAGGACTTAAAAGAAAGATAAAGAAGAAAAGATGGTTAAGGGAGAATATTCTCTCTGACTTAGGTGTTACTTGCTCTTCGACTAGAAGGTAGCCTGGTCTGCTTTTACCGGCCGTGCTTCTATCTAAATGCCTATGAATCTCTTATGAGGATGTGTCTGTAGGCCACGCAATATTGAAGCAATATTTGTTATTATCAGTACTTCGTTGAAATGTACAATACTTTCCAGGATTAAATTTACAAAATTTGGTGAGATGAATAATTTGAGAGCCAACTACTCATTTTAGTTTCATGCTTTATCACAGTCTATACAATGAAGTAGTTGCTGGTAAATGGCAAAAATATTATATACTATTTTTATAAGTATCCTTTCATTAAAAACATTGTGGTAAGCAGAAAAACTAGTAAAATTGCTTAACTTGTTTTAATCTATGGTGAACAGAACAGTTTTTTTAAATCATAAAGTATCTGATCGATTACTAAATAGCGCAAATGAATACAAGACGTACGTTAGATTTTACTGTGAGAATACTTTAGCTTAATAGTTCATGTATTTAAACTTCAGTATAATAATTAGAACTAAATATACCTCATTTGTCTAAGTGAGAATCTGTACTTTATTGCCATTCCATTGAGGTCTTTGCCAAATGAAGTGGAATGATGGCTGTGACATGTCAGCCACTTGTTTTATTTATGCAGTCGTCATTAGGCCTTCATCGTCAGTGTTTTGCTCTTCACTTGTAATCATATATTTGCAGAAATAGTTGCTCTAACGTTTATTACCCAATATTATTTGATAGGACTGTATTTGTATCGTAAATAGAGAGAAAAGCTAAATATGGGTAATGAATGGGTTCGAAAGGCTTTTGATTATGGTTGACTGTGGCGCATCTCTTCCTGGGGCGGCAATCGAGTTAGTCGTTTGGGCAATTGGAGTGCTTCTCCAAATCTCCTTTTTCGTTTACGATGTCTCGATGTTCAATAAACGCTTTTTATAGTGATTATTACAAAATTACTAGAGAATTCACTGTGAAATCTCACTTTCATGAAAAACCGGAAAACCTTAATATCCTCTTTCATAGATTATATGAACATCTTTATCTATACTTGATACTTATACAATAATAATATTTTCTCTTCTTTATTCCACCACTTAGTATGGAATTTATAAATTTGATTTATATCGGCTTTTCATTCATATGATATGCGCAATTTGATTCCCACAATCCATCTAGTCGTGTTGGCGCTGATTCTGTAGTCGCTCATTTAGTTATTGCACCATTAATCTGTTCTATTTCCTGAAGTTTTAAATTTGACTTTCCACGTTAACTATGTCAAAAATTCTACCTCTCACCTCGTTTTATTCATAATGTGGCATATTTACTTCTAAACTTTTGTGTGTTTATGTTTTCGACATACTTATTCTTCCAACCATGAAGATTTTATCAACTATTGTACGTTAAAGGAGGGAATCAACCGTTTTTCTGAAATTTATGGTCGTTAAATCTAATGTTAATTGACTAGCTAAATACAAACACTTATTAGATATAGGACTGTTCCCTTAATATAAATTGTATTCTATATATATTCTATATATCGTTAAAACATCCAGATTCTTCATTTTCGAGAGATTTGGGATCCATGATGATTACTGTATGAATACTTCCACTTCACATCGTCCGCGCTCCTTTCTGGAATGGATCTGTTTTCCTTGCACATTGTGTACTAGCAATACCATGGTTTGTACTTTCTTCCTCCGTCTTAATTTTCTATAATCAAGATTATTTGTGTATGGAAATAACGAAACCACAGATAGAATTACAAAGTGATTAATTTTATATAATATAGTACCATTGTATCAGTTGATGTGAATATTGTAGTAATATTATCATGATAATATGGCGCAATGAAATGGACTTTATTATACGATAAGCATGCAAAGAAATAAACGATTTGTGCGAACTGTCCGATAAATAATATCCACTTAAAAAACAATGAACTTTTGAAAAGTTTGGATTTCAATTACACTCAAGTATGATTGTAATTACAGCAGTTAGTTCTTGAGATGAAGGGTGTTTGAATAATAAGCGTTCCCTCCAGCTACAACTCTCCGCAGAAACCACTTAATCATTGCTGCTTGGCATCATAATCAACAGCTTCTCGTTCTACTTACTCACTTTCTATTTCGCTTCGTTTCCTGTGATTGACTATTAAAAGCAACTGATCTTTCTCCGGTTCAATTCCACGCGAGGGCTTTTGAAGAACATTTCATTAAACAATGGTGCATGGATCTGATATGACCAACACTGCGCTCCGTGGTTCTAATATCCAATTAACATGCGCCAAAACGCGCGAAATACAAACACATTGGTGATTGCTAGTAAATAGTTTCGGCATTCCGCTTAAGTCTGAACGTTTATACGTAAATAATTCGTATCGTAATGTTTTCTGCTTCCTATAGCTAGAAGTATAGAGTAAATCGTCTAGAATTATTAGAGTAATAAAAGTATTTTGGATGTGGGTTGTTTAGTAGTTTATTTCAAATTTAGTTGCACTGATTTTTAAACATATGCATTATATAACTAATTATTTTCGGACAAACTAACCCAAAATTAATTTTATTTAATTGTTCTCAAAGTACCCCCTATTTGCACAAGATTCAATATTCTTACTCACGTTGATTTGTACTTCAAATATGAATAAACAGTAAATGTTAGTTATTAATGCGTGCAATTATGCCTAAGTTAATTTAGTATACTTTCACTTTGTACGAATTACTTCTACTTTGAACCTACTGTCCCATTTGTTGGATGCATTTCTCATTAGTTGAGTTCCGCCTAGTACTGCGATTTTGGGCATGTGTTATTTGCCAAACACAATTTTCTCCTCAGTATCCGAGTATCGTAAGTTAACTACCTAAGTCAGAAATTTTCGTTCTAATTCCATCTTAGATGGTATCTTTAATTACATTACAATTAATTGCAATGTTAGTAATGGTTGTTTCAGATGTAAACCAATAATTTAATTTTAATAGTATTGTACTCTCAGTTTATCAGACTAGTTGACGACAATTGCATTTCTTATCGGCTCGTCTGTTGCTGTCAAGAACCATTTTGCCCAATAAACGGGTGTTGTTCTTCTCTGAGTATATACTTATCATCGCTGAATTCCTTGTTCCCAGTTAATCTAGATTCGGTTTTACTAAATTTTTACAATTAAAGTTCAACTATAATGGTAATAGATTTATAGGTGTGTAATCTATATTTCATGGGTTAATTATCATGTAATTTTTGGTCGTGGTGATTTATGATATATAGTGAGTTTTATGAAGTTAGTTGCTTCATACCACGTTTATCATCTTTTTTTTGTATAAGGTGTTTCCAGATGCTCATTTGTGATTCAATGCATATCCGGTCGTTTGGATGTTTTTCTTTTGCTTATAATAATTTGCCTTCTATTTTTTCCGAATTGATGGTGAAAAAACACATTTTCATACTCTACTACAATTTGTTCCTCTAGCCTCAAGCTGCTAGTAATACGTAACCCCAATTCTTCTATTTCTGTTTAGTAGAGTGCTAAGACTTTAAATACGATGTAATTTCACGGAGATTTTTCAAAACTGTAGCTTCAAGATCTATTTATTAGATAGTTTTCTAAGATATTTGCTGCATAGATTCTAGAAGCTAATTACAACTAAATTAATAGGGTTTTTTGTCTAACATGAAGTAAATTTTAAATGTATATGCAGGTTTTGTGTTTCTAGGTTCCATCTGGAATGTTGGTAAAGCGACAGTCGACTACAGCGCTTTCCAACGGATGGAATACTGACGATCACATTTTAACAAAGGTAGGCCAATTTAGGGATTCATGACTTATAATATCGCTTTGGAAGTTGAACTTGAGTAATATAAAGGGAAATAGTTCGGCCAGTTTTTGTACTGAACATTAGGGCCTTATGATATTCGTTACCTGTAACTCCAGCTCCGCTTAGTTTATCAATTATTTATTGTGGCAGTAGCTTTCGATATATATGAGCTTCATTTAGTTTCCATCTCTTATTCAATACATTATATGGGACAACACGACAGCTTTTTGTTTATTCACTTTATTTGTCTTCACTTTTTCTTTAATTTTTTATATTCCTTACATAGACTTTATCATCTTCATTTTAAAGTTATTTGACTCCGTTTTTGTGTAATTCTTAGTTTCATATAGTTTTTATTTAATATGGTTCTCATTTATTATGTCTGTTAATAAATGCCGAATTCTGAGCAATATTGTTTGGCCTTATCATTTGATACTTTCGTTGTATTTAGTAGTGTATCGGTTTCTTGAATCCCGGTAGGTCCTGTTTATCCCGACATGCCCATTTCTGCGTTCACCGCGTTTTGCACCTTTTTATTTTAGTTCTTATCCTCGAATGCGTCCATCGATATGGGGTGTGCAAAATGAAAATACATTTAACATTGACACACCGTGCACTTTTAAGCTGATGTTTATTTTTTTGCCCAAATATGATGGTCATTTCCAAGAGCGTATTTTGTTATAAATAACATAATATATTGTGGGATTAGTTGTCAAGACACATACATGATTTAGTGATTTGCTGTTTTTTTATCAGTAACTATTGTTATTCTAATTTGAAGCGTTGTATTTTCGAGAAGTCGTTGCTCGTGGCGACACTTATTCAACTTCACAGCTTATGTTTTCAATCTAAAGGGAGCCACACATAATCATTTTACTTTCAAAAAACCTCTAGGACTTAAGCAGCCATCTTTTGTTACAAATGACTATTGTTGTTTTTCTGTTTGCCAATTAATTAGTAGATATCAATCTAATGGCGCTATGTCATCCTTTCTAAAACGTTACTGGCATTCGATCGAACACTCCCACTTCTAATTACATTATTTACTGTCTCATTGTTTATCAAAGCTGAATGATTTTTTGAGCGTTTTTGGCGAAAATATATTTTTTAGTTAATTGACTAGATTAACTATTTGATTCTAATTTCTATCACATGTAAGGTTTATCCATGTCTCACTTCTCTCTCGGTCTTCCTCTCACCCTCCTAATCCAAGAATCGATGGCTTAGCCTGCCCACCTGTGGATTGACTCATTAATTTCCTTCCTCATCTGCTTATCCTGTTCTCAGACAACCTTGATCATTCAATTAAATTATTCATGCTTGTTTTTAAGTTTCATACTGTTTTAAGTGAATATTCTGTAAATACACTGCATACTGTTTTTATATACGTTAAATTCCTCTTTATAGTGCTTAATGAAAACTTGTATAATTTTCAACAATTATACTACACCCAAATTTCTTTGAAAAAGTCGCTTCATTCATATTTTAGTAAAGCTCAATGTATTCAGTCTTCGGAATAAAGTGCAGTAAGGGCATGGCCCATATTAATATTATCATCCACCTCAACTACAACAACATTAAAACAAGTCTTCTCGCCTGTTATATGTGGTTATGGAGTACGGACGTCAAATGAAAGCCTATTCGCAGTTCATACCAAATTAAGCCTGGTAATGAGACCAAGTTCACTAAACGAAGCGCTTACTCTCAATCCATAAGCTTTTCTTGAAGTTTTTGTTACATACATAATGCAATTACTTCGGATTTTCAAGATGAATATCGCTATTCTAATGGCCAATATTTCTCTTAGTGTATGTGGAAATAACCGGCTTAGGTGGAGCTAGTATAGTCTTTGCCTACTACTTCTCCAAGGCTAACTATTTCTTAAATTTAATCCACTAAATTTTTAGACATATTTTAAATATTTTAGCTCTGTTTAATGTCATCTATTTCTCTCCTCTACTTCGCATTTTTTTTCTGTAATCATCTATCTTCTTCCATTTACGCCAGTCTCGTATCTCTTTTAATTAAAAAGCGCTGCGGCAGGCTATTTGCTGTTGACTTACATACTGGAGATTTTTGTTAGAATTCATTTATTATATTTAGGTTTCTTTAATTCCATTACGGCTTTATTCGTTCCCATACTATTTTGGTCTTTTACCTTTGTTCATGTCCACTTCTATACTGCAATCAGTTTATTTCCTCATTGATATTTATAGCTCACAACACTAATAACCTGCAGTACTCATATTTTATACAGAAAATTCCCGCATAATCTATCTTCTAAATCGGCATCCTTACCACTTACCAGTTTCTTTTCATAGTTCTCATATTCATTTATACTTATCTGAGTTACATTCAAAGACTTTATATTTTATCACGTGACGTTAAGCGATAGTGTTTTAGGAAAGTTCAAATGGCCTTCATACGAATCATTCATTATCACTTCGAGAAGCTATAACAGCACCGATGTTTTATCTAATTCAAATTCTTGTTTTTATTCACAGTCTAAATTAAAATATATTTGCCGCTGTCACTTTACTTCTACGAAAGTGATAACTTCCGATTCGCATCCAGAGCAATTTATATTCGTTTTCATTCTATCTCTGTTCAGTTTTTATAATACCTTCAACTTTTCATTGTTTTTCTTCTTCTCGCCCTATTAGATTTTATTACTACCCACTTTTGCAATAAGATAATATTGTATAAAAATCTGGGTAGTCTAAATACTTTTCTCTTTGTATGTTAAATTCCCTACTTACCATCTGCTTATAATTGCTTCGTATAACAGTGTTATCGGTTGCTAAAGACTAGAAAAATAATTTTCTAGCTGTATTAACGTGTGTTCAGTTTTATTGTAACTGTACATTCTTTGAAAGCATCATTTTTCAGATTCTACTCAGTAAAACTAGTTTTAAATATTGAGGGTATTTATAACTTTTCGTAATATTTCCCTCTTTTTTATTAATAACGCGGATCATCTGCTTCTAATGCAGAATGTCTGTGGCGTCATTTTTACGGAGGTTCTCAATGGATTCTGATGGTTCCCCAAAGGCATCAGTCACCCCTAGATCGTCTCGTGATTCAAGGGAATCGCGCGATAGTCGTGATTCATCACACTGTCCTTCTAGACGAAGTCGCATAGTAGTTAGCATTGACTCAGCGAGACGTCGATTTTCGCTACAGCATTCAAACGATACATGTCAGCATCTGCGGGCTATTGCTCTACGCGAAGGAAACCGAACAGATAATGGTAGTCTGCCAGATCTTTTAGAGGTAACTAGCTGACCGGTGGTATAAAATGTTTTTTAATGTACTGTCATGATAATTTTCTACAGTCACGACAAATCTATATTATAGGGGTATAGAAAAATACATGATGTTTAGTATATTGCACCATATAAGGAACAGTTGTTTCAGAAACACTCGCATGATCCGCGTTCACCACAGATAAAGAGGGTATCAGTAGTAACTGGAGGGGAGAAAGCCATTTTTCCACACAAGCATAGGAAAAACCACGCACATAATAAGGTGAGTTTGTTATAATTGTATACATTCGAAACAGCAAAACATCCAATCAGACTATCTGACTTAATGTTTTTCTTTGAAATATTGGATATAACTTATAATGTGTTAATCATTAGAGACAAGATCGGAAATAATGTTCTCTGGACACCTTTCTCAATCACTATTAATATTTTGCGCCTACACCCGTCTCTTTGCGTCTCCCTCAGCTCAGTGATAAGTCACTTAAAACCGACAGCTTATATCTCCAGCTTTTGATAATACCTTGGATAAAGATCAATTTATATATTTAGTTTTCAGAAATGCGTCTGGTGTCTATCTTGTAGCATTTCGTATATCATCTAGTATTATTTTTACCCATGCTTTACATAACATCATATTGTCCATAATATTATATAGCTTCTATAATACTACGTATGTACCACAAATAATCGCCTACTTCCCTTAAACTCTTCATTTCCGTTTGCTGATTATGTTTTTTCCACGTTATTTAGGTTGTAAGTCATCCTAAAGCTTAGGTTATAAATAATCGCAGTACTAATTTATACATCTTTCTTCATTTGTTGTTGATTTTTTCCATTATCTCAACCAATATCATAGATATTCTCTTCAGGAAAGATTGTGGTTTGTTACTTTCACCACTCAAAATCTTCGAATATTCAGTCATAGTACTATGTGCATCAATATGCGCCTCTTGAGCTTTATTCCTTTCTGAATCAAAGGCCCATTCAAATAAGACTCGAGCTGCCTCTTTTCTTTCTACTCATCAACCGATTTCGTTGAATATCCACTCCCCTCCCTCACTCTACCCCCATAGTTGTTTATTCGGTTCCTTTCGGTTGTTTATTTCAGCAGCTCTCTATTATTCTGCTTATGCACGAGTGTTCCTACTGATTTCTGTCTTATCCGAAGTTGTCCATTCCCAGAGGTGTATGTTCTTTGTGCTTTGTATTCTTCTGATGGGTCACTAGAGATTCGGGCGCCAATTCGTCAGATGAGCCATTCCTCAGCCGATATGAGCCGAAATTCAATAAGTGGTGGTGCGGCGAGGATATTCTCCTTCTTTGGACCCAAAGCGCACTCCATTGACATTTCTACTGGATAGCTGTCACCTCGTCAAAACACTCGAGCCGCCAGTTTCCTCTCGAGTTACCTACGTCCTACGTCCAAATATAGTTATTCCCGTTGAATTGTCGCGTTTCCTATCCGTTATTTTTTTCTTAATGTACCTTACAGTAAATTCAAACTTTTGGTTTCTTAATACATTTTTCACGTTTTTGAAGCATTAAATATTCTTTCTTGGCAATATACTGATGAACGTACGGTCTCATTTACCTTTGTTTCTTATGCATCCTTACACTGCCGGCCAATGTCCAACGGTCTCTTTCAATTACACTCACCAATCTCCGCCGCTCTTCCCTTTCCTCTGCCCACCCATCGATCTTCAACTATTGCTCCGAACAGAATTTTCTGATCTTTCGGTTATTTTTCTATTTACTCTTAAGAGTCAATTTTAATGAAGTCATATAAAGGTTGATCTAGTGAATTGGCTTATTCCATTAGTCAGCTTGTGATACTAACATATACATTGAATTTTTATTTCCCACGGTCACTGAGTTTTTATTTCTACTATTATAGACATTTATTTTCTTCACAAATTTTATTAGCCTTTTTTGTCTATCAAGTTTATCCAGAAGTTAATTTTCAGCATACTGCTTTGTTGACTGACAGCTCTTATCCTATAAATAAAGAACAGTTTGGAGAATGATTATCAGTGTTTGCGTTCCTGAAAAGTTACTCCGCCTTCCACTAGTTCATCAATCAATAGTTTATTTCCTAGCTTTTATGCGTCTTTCGACCTTGTTTCTGTTTTTATCCCTTTTGGCGCGTTTTGACTATCTTCATCTTTTGCTCTCTAGTTAATTATGTCATCTTGTCTGCCAAATAACTTTTTCCGATCAATAGGAGCACTGCTGTGCACTGGAAGGCGCAACTGATGTGGTTCTTTGGGTGATTCACAGCTTCGGTTCCCAGCTGTCTATCCGGTCTGCTGTCTCTTATCGATAGCATGACGAACCTGTTTCTCTCGCTTGGCTGGTCTTCTAATGGAAATCTCTTAACACCTTATCGACTTATCTTTTACAGTGTACGGTCTTTCTCTTAGCTCCTACCTTAGTACTATATTCACTTCTGTTATTAAATAAACTTTAATACTATTGGTTTTATCACGAATCTACCTGATAAAATATACATTTTCTCAAGAGAGCCGAGACGAGAAAGAAATTCGCGCGGGCAGCCGGTCTATTCTATTTGGAACATTATAATCACTGCGCAAGGTCCCACTATCGCCTATTCAGTTTAGATCGATTGATCACCGACTGTGTCGATTGGTTTGTCAAGAGACTCTATTTCTTAGATTACTACTCCTGCTGCGTAAGACGCTGGGAGTATTTACGAGCATATCGATCTTTATTGATCGGACGTCGGACTGGCTGTACCTAACAAGGGCCTGAGCACGGCGCGGCTTCCGGACGCGCTGGCGCTGTGTCTCTCGGCGCGGATGGAGGCCAAGGATTTCGAGTTTCGTCCTACTAAGGAGGGGTCTCGCTCAAAAAGTCCAGGGGTAATTGGACGACTGAGTAGCTTCGCAAGGAGCCGAACGAGACATAGCCTCAACGAAAAAACCTCTAACTCAACAGGGTTCTCTGATAAACCAAGGAAGGTTAGTGCAGCCAATTGTTGCGGGTTCTTCCAGTGTGTTCAAATTAAGTTTTCTTTTTATATATTTTCCCCCTATGCATCTTTAGTTTAAAGAGCATTTGCTACAGTGAGAAGCAAGAATTATTATATATTCTATAGAAATATGTTATATAGTGTTTTATTTTATAGTTTTTTTTATCAATTCATCTAAAAGTAAAAATTTGATCAGAATGGGTATAATTAGGCCTTTTATTTTTTAGTTCTGGTATATTTCGCGTAGTAATTTTCATATAGTTGATAGCTATAGGCAAGTTAGTTAGAACCAAATAGAAAACCGCATGATAATGTCTAATAACAGGCAGATGGGTGCGAAGGTGAGGTGGAACGGAATAGGCATGACGGGATTTTGGGTATTGGTATTCATTCCAACAACTAATGAATAACGGCATATAGGCTTTATATATTTATACATATGACATTAAGCAATCATATTAAATAGAAACTGAATAAATCAATATTGTTATAGGACCTGCATCGCGAATTCCAGAAATGCCGTGACAACAATGATCAACGCCTTGATCTCAGCTCAAATGATGTTAGTTCTCTCATAATTAACCTCGCGTCTTATTAGTCCCAATACACAATTTTTTTCATTACGTGATTTGCAGCATCGGTGATGTATCACAAATATGTGTAACACGCAGTCATGACATTTTATTGTGTAGTGTATAGCCATACGTGCTTAATTTAGCGTTTTACTGTCTATCTAGTTTTTTGTATGATGTAATTAGACATTATCTCTTCTGGAGTTGCTAATGCGATTGCCTATATTCACAAGAGAAAATACTATAGTTAAACTACGAAATAGGTATTCTTCCAAGTTATTCCTAGGCCGGAAATTATATTTAAATAGAACATCTCATGTGTAATTTCAGATCACTTCCATTCCCTCTTCTATTCGTGACTTGACTCAGTTATCAGAACTGTTCCTCTATAAAAACAAGTTGACTCAACTTCCTTGCGAACTAGGTAGTTTAGTCGGACTGAGGAAGCTTGGATTGAGTGAAAACGCGCTCTCATCTTTACCCGATAGTCTTGCTTCGCTGACTCAGTTAGAGACACTTGATCTGAGACATAACAAGCTGACCGAAGTAAGTTTACGCTTTTAAAATTTAGACATTTTGCAAATATGTGTGATTTTAGATCCCATCTGTCATTTATCGCATTCCATCTTTGGAGACATTATGGCTAAGATACAACCGGATAGTGACCGTAGGAGAAGATATAGGAAATCTCAAGAAGTAAGTGGTTAATATCTCTAAAGCGACGTTTGTTTGACTTGTATCTTCTGTTTAGGTTGAAAATGATTGATCTTCGTGAGAACAAAATTCGTAGTCTACCCGAATCTCTAGGTCAGATTCAATCACTAGTTGTTTGCTTGCTGAGTTACAACCATTTGTCACGAATACCTGAAGGTAAACTTTTGTCTATGACATTTTGCTAGAATTACAAAAGTGAGCAAGTAGATATGTTCTGATTTAGAACTAGGACACTGCAGTGGATTGACTCAACTAGATCTTCAGCATAATGATCTCATTGAGCTACCGGAAACGATGGGGAAATTGAAGAATCTTGTTCGATTAGGTATTCGGTAGGTGATATACTATAATTATATCTTTTGTATTTTAGTTGTTGTTTTTTCAGATATAATAAATTGAGATCACTTCCTTCAACGTTGGAAAATTGTATTCAATTAGAAGAGTTTATCGTGGAAGGCAATCATCTATGCACTTTACCGGTATAATGATAATAACATTAAGTGATAGTCAGAATATCGATATTATACTATTTTTTAAGGATGGGATGCTGACGTATCTGCCAAAATTGCGCACTATTAATCTTTCCCGAAATGAACTCACTGGTTTTCCTCAAGGGGGTCCCCAGCAGTTTTCAAGTGCCGTGGTCAGTAGTTCTCGTCATTCTTTGCATAAATACAAATTCATGTGTCTTATACCATACGTTAAATTAATGTTTGCCTATTTAATAGTAATTATTAATGTTTAAATAATGTATTCACCAGCATTATTAAAGATAATGCATTCTAAAATATTTGTTTCAGACTATAAACATGGAACACAACCAAATTAATAAAATTCCAATTGGTATATTTTCACGTGCTTCTGGTCTCACAAAGTTAAATTTGAAAGAGAATGAACTACCTTCGTTACCACTAGGTGTGATTCGTTTACTTACTACTTAACATATTACGTTTTCTAATTTTGAATCACTGTAGACATGGGAACGTGGATCTCAGTAACTGAACTCAACATATCAACAAATCAACTAAAAGTATTGCCTGAGGACATAGAAAAGCTGGTTTGTTTAAATACATTTATTTCTATGTACGCATAATAATTTCGTATTTGAACAATTATAATTCAGGTGAACCTTGAAATCTTGATTTTATCCAATAATCAGCTCAAAAAGATGCCGGCACAGATCGGTAACTTAAAAAAACTGCGGGAATTAGATATGGAAGAAAATGATCTAGAGACAATTCCTAGCGAAATAGGTACGTCTTTTCTCATATGAATTTGTGTACATTGTTATGCTAAAAGATTATGTCGAATAAGATATAGTTGAATTAGGTCAACTTCCGTGATTTCAGGCTTATCCATAGGCTTTAAACAATTTACAGTTATTTAACAAGGAACTGAAATAAAAGAAATGTTTCAGGTTTCCTTTCTCAACTAACAAAACTTTGGCTACAGTCGAACAAACTTGGAAGTCTTCCGCGTACAATTGGAAATTTAGCAAGTCTACAGGACTTGAGAGTAGGAGAGAATAGTTTAACTGCCATACCTGAGGAGATCGGTGAATATTATAATAAATTCCTAGTTTTTTCATAAGTTGTTATAGTTATTTATTCCACTACAATTGTTTTTAAGGGCATCTTGATAATCTCAAGTCACTCTATTTGAATGATAATTCCTCACTTCATACACTACCGTTTGAGTTAGCGCTCTGTTCATCCCTAGAGATAATGTCTATTGAGAACTGTCCTCTTAGTCAAATTCCTCCGGAGATCACAGCTGGAGGTCCAAGTCTTGTTATTCAGGTGAGTTAAAATCATCTTGAGAGAGCCAAAGAAGTTTATAAGTTTCTCACTTTATCCTTTATTTATGTGTTTATTCAGTACCTCAAAATGCAAGGTCCGTATCGCGGAGTTGTGCTGACTCAATAGAGATAATCAATTGAACGACTGGGATAATTGTGCCGGTTTTAATTGTTATTCCCATTGCATCTGATTGTGATATCAGTACTAGTGAAGCTAATGTGATAACCTCATCTAGCCAAATCGTTGTTTTCTTCAGAGTCTCTTCACTCACAACACTCGGTGTCATTATGTTGTTTTTGTTGAAATTGGTGCATGTGATATATGAAGCATGCTGATTGTAACTGCACAGTATTAATGTTAGTATTGTGTTGTCGTTTGTATTGCACTCACTCTAACACTGAACCTCCTTACCTAGGGAACGGTATGTCTTTTCGACTATCGATTGCTACTGGGGGTAATTAATTGATTCTAGAAGAGATCATTCGATTACCTTCATGTACACTTGTCACGGGTGATTCGTTGTTCATTCTGATTGCCAGGTGTATATAGTTTTGATTATTTCACGTGAAGATTATTGTATTATAATTATCTTTTATTACTGTAGCAATAATACGTTTTGATGGTTATTTTGATTTTCATATGTATATCGAAACTTACTAGTTGGATGGCTGCTGACACATCGGTCAAATAACAATGTGTTCCATGGGGTGTCTAAGATAGTGGAAGGGAAATTGGAGAGCGTTTATTACACTTCACGGTCTCAGTCTACTTGCTAGTCGAAAGAGAGCAAATCACCCGTGCTACTCATCATTTCACTTTGTATTCATGAGTAAGCCAAAGTGGAATGCATTCGAGCTATTTCTTTAAAATAGTGGGAGGTGCTAATCTCATTAGAGAAATAGCCAGTTTTCTTAATGTAGGGAGAGTTTATTGAAGGACGAATCTCTGCGAGCGTGATTATAGGATAAAGATGACTCCAAATATTGTTCCGAGGGTCACATGAATCGCTAAATTATTCTTTTTCAATTACATGTGGCTCTACTATTATTTAATCTATAAAGTTACGTTATAGTTTCTAATGGAAATTAGAACTGGGTCGAACAACTGATTACTATCGATGATTTATTTGGAATATTTTCAGCAGTTATTGTGAAAGCTATATATTTTGGGAATAAAAGTATAATTTATTTAATTATGATACTCCTCACACAGTTATCAAAGTTCTTGGAAAGCCACCTTAACTTAATTAAAACAGGAGTTAAACGTAGCCACAATCTACTGCCATTTTGAGAATGGTGTAAAACAACGTATCTTTTAAGTACATCTAATTTGAAGGTTCTCCCCTAAAATAGCTTCATTTGATTATAACATTGTTAATACGTTAATATTGTCCCACTATCATGTGTCCCTTAGAGACATAGGTCTTAAGTCAATTGAATGAATTAAATAAAATTTGGTGAGTTTTACAACTACGACTAATTTTTACGTAAAATACATCTTCATTCCCTAATCCATTTCTATGCTCTTATTAATATTGAAAATTATACATGGTTCATTAACATTTCATATATCCATTTTGGCGCACGCTAAGATCAACCACAAAAAAGAATTTTCGATGAGTTGTGCACTTGGTAGGAAACTTATACTATGAAACAGCACATCAAATGTCAAAAATGGCAATAATTTAGGCTTTCCTAGTAGCGGGTATACAGTTCGTTTCATATTCATAGCTCGCCGCCATGTTCCAATTTATCCCGGGATCCAGGTCTTGGAACTTTGCCTAGT
>JAJAVP010000065.1:83025-273199 GCA_020740425.3 Heterorhabditis indica
CGTTTCCTTCAGAAATACAAAAAATCTATTTTTTCCTCGTGTCATAATTATAGCCCACTCAGGATTTGCGAGCATTCATATTAGAATTGTGATCCCTCTCTTTTTCTCATTTTAGCAGCTTCAGTGGCTTTCCTCCATTCTTTCCGCTTCCATATTTATCAAGAGCTCTCAGGAAATTGCAACATTCCTAGGGCGGCCTGTTTTCTTCGCGATCTCTGAGTGGTCTAATTCAGCGTTAAAAAAACCCCTAGATTTCCCTTCTTTCGTTACAATTGAGAAGAGAACCACTTCCTATTTCTGACACTGATGCACAAAAACATGAATTTTCCATCTAGTATTCTAATATGAATGCTCGCAAATCCTGAGTGGGCTATAATTATGACACGAG
Source organism: Heterorhabditis indica (assembly GCA_020740425.3). NCBI lineage: Eukaryota > Metazoa > Nematoda > Chromadorea > Rhabditida > Heterorhabditidae > Heterorhabditis > Heterorhabditis indica. Next base: position 83,414 of record JAJAVP010000065.1, read on the forward strand.
GAAAAAATAGATTTTTTGTATTTCTGAAGGAAACGNACTAGGCAAAGTTCCAAGACCTGGATCCCGGGATAAATTGGAACATGGCGGCGAGCTATGAATATGAAACGAACTGTATACCCGCTAATACAAATATTAAGCAATTTGCCAAGTTTAAATAGTAAATGTCTTAAGACAAATTTGCAGATAAAAGACGACAGTTAGAGTCTATTCCCAGAAAGAAATGTGGAGTTAACATCGTAAGACCTTTGTTTTAGTTTTTTTTAAACTAGCAATTAATTTTAAATAAATATCGCTGTAAAATTCAAGGTATACCATTTATTCCAGATACATATAGATATTCATTTCATTAATATATAAGTTAATTGTTTGATAAAAGTCGTTATATATATATCCGTTCAATTTAACATTGCTTTCATTTATTGGGTCATTTATTTTGAATCCTTTTGCTTGGATAATGCGAATCCCAATCTCTTGTTGTGAACATCATGTATGTTACAGTACTGTCGGATGAAAGGATCGCCCAGAATCCAGGAAGGGCCAAATCCTCCACTTCCCATTGGGAATAACGCAAGTTCACATGCGTTCTCATCGGCCTGATAAAATACAATCGATTAATCCATGCACAATTTCAAGAGCAATATAGGATGCAATCAATATCGTGATTTAATGAATTTACGTATGCAAATAGGTTGACAGCATTGATTGTGTAAACCTTCCCTCCTATAGATAGTTGCAGAGGTTCGAGATTCTTGGCTTTAGAACAATTAACGATGAAGGCGTCATATTTAGGATTGAAAAGTGCTCCGTAAATCTATAAAATTAAACAATTAGGCGGTATCATAGATTGAATCTAGTACTTAAAGCATATTATTGAAAATTATGGACTTTAGGTCATGAATTAAGTAAATATATAACTTTTAATTAATCTTGTAACCATGCTAAAGATTGTGACCTCTGGTGAACAAATAATGAGCAGATAATTACAAACTTCTTATCGATATCGAAACTTGAGCTCACTTCTGCAATTTCATCGACTATATACGCTGGGCCTCCTAAGAATGAAGTGCCAGTATCAGAGATTGCTTGCCACTTGTGATTCTCATTCACTTGGTCCCCAATTCGAACTCTAGAGGATATGTGAAATCACCAACGGTTCTTGCAACTTATTTCATTTAAAAAAGCTGGTTCGTTGACCAATTGTATAATTCTACCCACTGAATGATATGCTTAATTCCATTAAGCGTAAGTAGGCTGATGTATATAAATTCGCTCAAAAATCTTTTCACGATAGTTTGTGGAAATAGTACTGAACTACCCTTGGAGTGTAATCTGCCAATAGTTGGCTGAACTAAGTGGTTCCCAAGCGATAATTTCACCACAGTTTTCGGTGTCGAGTCCTCCATAGGTGAAAACTCCTCCAGTGGGACTCATAATTCCTCCATGGTGTTCAAGATATACGGTGAATATTGGCAGTTCCACCAAACCCTTGAAATTATGTACCTAAGTTGTACTGGATTCTCAAGATAATAAGCACATAAATAAGATATTTTTCCAATCAATCATAATTCTCACCTTATTAATTGCATTGATGAAAGGTGGAACAACATTTTCTACTGCTAGACCCGTGAAAGCGAGTCCAAGAATGCCGTCAATTGCTTGATTGGAAAAGAAAGGAGCGAGGTGCGTCGCTTGACCAAATGTTTGTTCAGGGATGCATAACGATGTACCGTCAAACTGGACCGTTTAAAGGAATTCTAGTTAAAATGTGATACTTACATTAAAATCATTTCTGGAAATAACAACCTTGTACAACATCCAATTAGTAAGTACTCACACAAAGGATATCACTACCAAGAAATCCATTTGCGCTCCCCGTGCCATAAACAATAGAAAATTTTCGACCGTCATGAAGATAAGTTGAAGATATATGAGAAATAAATTTTGCCTTTTGTGAACACGAATTTGGCCTAAATTATGTTGGTAAAAGATAATTAACACTATCAAAATCATTCTACTACTTCTAAACTATATTTTTGACAAACAAATATTCCATGTTCCACTAATGACTCATTGTTTATTATTGATAAATATAATTGACTTTGTTTTGTATATTGAAACATTTACCGATGAAACTGATTTGCGAAGATATTGTTTTTCCCACAGGTTGAGTCAGGAACCCAGAAATTTGCACTACCTAGAAAAACTTTTACCTAGATAGGTCACGCACAAAAACAGAAAATCCGCTATTTACCAGTGTCAAGCACAACAAGAAATTCTTGTTTCGGTGTACCAATGGTGACGTTGCCGATGTAAGCGAGGTCATCATAATCTGCTACTATCTGTTCCGAATGGAATAGTGATCTGAGAACAAATGATTAAAGATAAATATTTGGTCGTTAAAAATAATTACTATCATATTTTCAACATTTGCGATCCGAGGAACAATTAATTAACGAAACATATGGCAATAGTTAATAAACAAAATATCACTTTCACCTTCTAAAATTGTATTTATATTTGACATAGTTCATCATGTCACCAGTTCTCCATAGTTTCTGTCGAAATGTTTCTCTCCGGAAAACAGGCATACGAAACGATGCTGTTGCTACTCCCACTAATAGCCACAATTCTAATGCAATTCGCATTTTACTAAAGGTAGAAAGATTACGACTATTTATTTCAATCGCTTACTATTGCTTAGAAAATATGTGAAAACGAAACAGGTAGAGAAGAAATCTAAGGAGAAGACAAGCTACAACTCGCTACTATGAAAGTATTATGGACGGAAGTAAGTGCTCTTAAGTTTCCAGTGATAACAATATGATTGCCCATCAGATTAACCAGCACTAGATGGAAAACACAAAGGTAAACATAAGTAAAACATCATGCTATGACGACTTCCACCAGATAAGAAGCCAAATAACAAGGACAATTCTTCTGGTCCATGTATATAGTGCGTTCAGAAATTATTGGTCACTTCTTTTAAGGCGTTTAGTTTCAGCTTTAAGCTCGCAAGACCTTATTATGCTCTTAAAACTAGTCGTGCTGAACCAGCATAAAGTAAGTAGTTCTTTTCCTTAGCCTTCCAGAACTTTTACTGACCCCATATTTTTGAGAGTTTTTCGACGTATTCGTAATAACAGTTTTAGAACGGCTGATAGTATGTCTGCAAAGAATTTTATTTAACAAAGGTTCTATTTGATCTACAGTGGGATCGTCTGGTGAGGGTTACATATTGTACAGGGTAATGATCCAGAGCGATCCATAACAATTTAGTTCCCTAACATAAGTTCTTTCAAAGTGCGAATTCTGCAAATCTATATAATGAACTGGAATTATCGCATTTCCGATGTACCGCATTTAGATATATGCGTAACAACAGCAAAAGTATTTGTATCGTCTGCACTTTCTTCAATCCTGACCTCAAATGTCCACCATTGTTCGTCAAGAGAGAGATCGCCTGGAGTCTCAAAGACCCGATTACCATATTTATACGAAAGAAAACGAAACGCATTATTTTTCTAGCGTCACTGTATTTACATCTTTATTGCTCCTAAGCGAACTCTACAATGTTATTGTACATAAGAACAACAGTGGAGCAAATAAATGTGTCGCTTTCCCTTCAGTGGTTAGCCTTTTGACCAACATTAAAACGAAAAATTTGCTATTATATTGAGATGTATATTAAGAACACTTCATGACTGTTTGAATGTAGTAACGCTAACTATTTCGTTAGTTAGTTAATCAGCGCTAATTCAGTCTCTTCAGTATAAATTATTCCTTGCCATACCATCTTCCTGAGTGAAATAAGTAAATTCATGGGAATTGTATCATAAACTAAATCGAATATGTGCTAAATAGTATGCTAGAGGTGACATGCACTTACTGCTTCCTCTTGTTGGGCTTCCGAAGAGAAATGGCATGTTAGCATAAATAAGGAAAAGAGTCCCATAGATATGAGTTAAAGCATATGCAATGGGAGAAAGTAAAAAGACAACAGACGTTGCAATCTGAAAACTCGTAATATCACGAGTTTTAAGTAGCTTGATCTTCATTATTAAAATACCGGCAATATCAGGGAAATCAAGAAATTCCTTTGTATTTTTCGAGCACGAATTGAAAGATGGTAACATTCCGTTTGCAGAATATAGAATATATAGAAAATTAAACTCAATCTGAACAAAGCTGAGTAAAATTTTGAAATAACCTAAAATAACTTAGGAATAATATGCTCTTACTTGACAAAACGAGAGCAGTCATTATATTCAAGCCGACGATGTCACGTAGATCTCTGGAATACAATGAACATTTGGAATTCTAAATAATTTCAGTACTCTGGGATCCCGCCGAAACATCCAAAAGTCGATAATATTCTAAAATCAACAGAATTCTCAGAAGCCCACTTCTTTTAACATTCTACTCCACTGAGAGGGGTAAATATGAAATAATCTAGGGAAAACATTTGTTAAAAGAGAACTGAGAATTCGAGAAGAACACAGAAACAGTATGGCTTTTGGATAGACTTCTGCTGACAGTGCATTGGTGGCGGTACAAAAACAGTTCTCGCATTGAAATGACTAAATTGCACAAGAGATTTGTAGTTACACACTGGAACATCTTATAGAGTAAAAACGGCTACGTGCATTTCATTACTTTTATTTTTGAAGGCTTATTAAACCTATGAAAGTTGCGATTCCAAATACAGTAGTGAAAATTCCATGTTAAGGGAATGAATATTACGGATTGGAAGAGAAAGTTTATACAAATGTAGATGGCAGAAGCCCAAACCTCGAAAAAAAATTTAGGAAAAAATCTCGCTTGTTAGTTATTATACAGATTATGTATTGAACAGATCAAATTTGTCATATAGAACAAATTAAAAGTATAAAGGCAAAAACCATCTAGTTAAGTATATGCCATCGATGTCTTCATTTCATTGCTGGATTTGAACATGATAAAATAAACTGCTATTAAATTGAGAACTAAACAGATAGGATCTTGAAGATCAACAGCAGCAAGTCGTTGTGGTCTTCGAAGAGAGTAGTGTTTTACATTGAGTACCTGTTTCAGTCAACGTTAGAAGTTTCTAGAAGATCATTGCTTCTCATTTATTAATAATCTTTATTATTAAAAGATTGAATTATTAGCGGCTTAACAAAACTGTTTTTACTCTAGATGTCTTTGTTTTCAACAGCTACTTAGTCTTCGTCGACTAATAGGTGAAGCATCAAAGTGGCTGCAAAATACTTTATAACATAAATTATCTCATGAGTAATTACATGTGCAAAATTTGAGTAAAATATAACATCAAATTACTTTAAAAGATTATGAAGCAAAAAATTAGTTTTATTCTCGAACCGTTATATTCGATTCTCAGATTCTTTCTGCTGTTTAATAAAAAATATTAAAATGTTATTTCTAGCATTTGAGAGCTTACTGATAACATTAATGTGTATGTGTGCTTTCCAGGGTAACAAAATAAGAAAAATGGCACTAATAATGTTTTAGATATCATTTTGTTTTTGTCTTTATTAATTTGCTGAAATATAATCACCAATTTATATTTACATGAGATAAGCTTCTCAATTAGACATTATCTGATATGAGTCTGGGTTCATTTCAAAACAACATTGTGTGGCTGATCCAGTTTATTCTGGTTATTATCTCAGCTGAGTCCCTCCTTGCGTCGTTTCATGCAGATGACTGTTCATGTCTACGTAGAGAGAAGACACCAGGCCGAACCACTTTTATAGACGTCAAACCAACCGAAAACCTAACACAATTAAACAGCATATATTTGCAGTTGTTGAAACCTATTCGAACATTTGGTTTCTTTAATTTCCCCCATTGCATACGTGGCAGATAGTATCAGAGAAATTAATGATTTATAATTTGAACGTCTCCTATTGAGTATATTTTACATACAAAACTGTTCCTATTTGCTTATGAAGCCTAAAGCGAAATAAACATCCACAGTTAAAGTATACTGTCATCTATTGGCGCTTAGCTAGCGAGACGAGTTTCCATTTCTCTCAATAACAGTCAACTAGTTTACCACTCGGTGTATAAATGAGTGCGGTGTTTCAAAGTGATCTACAGGAAAGTTGCGCGAACAGGTAGGTCACTTTATTATTGCAATTGTCTTTACAGCAGACAGCAGAACGAAAGTGAAGCATGACAATTCTTACTGAAATATAGAGGGGAACTTCATTTCTTTCATTCTACTAGATGGCCTTTCTTGCACTACAGTTAACACTTGGAACTGGACTTTTGGTCGTCCTAGTCTGTCTCATCTATGTCCCCTATTTTTTGAACTCCATTGAAAATATAAAAGAAGAGGTGGCGGTTAAGATTGATGCTTTGAAGGTTAGAAAAATCTGACAGTGTTTCAATTTTGCAAATAGATGTGGTTGATAACAAATCTTTACACTTTAATTTCTGCAATTACATTTTTGTTCCCTTAATATAGAATATTTATTAACAATAATAGTAATAGTAGTGGTAAGTTCTATTCCAGGTGCGTGAAAATGAAATCTTAAACTCTATTCGTGCTGCATCTAGAAAGCCGTATCAACGTAAACGAAGGGTCGTTGGAGAAGAGTGTTCGTGTTCTTCAAACAATATTTGCCCACCTGGTCCTCCTGGAGTTCCAGGCTTACCGGGGATTCCTGGAGAACCAGGTCATCCAGGTGAAAAAGGAGAACCAGGTAATGATAATTTTCTAAAAAGTATATAAAAACATGGTAAAATAACCATTTTAGGTTTGATTGGAATAATCCCCGAATTTCATTCGACGAATACGAAAGGATGTAGAGTATGTCCACCTGGTCTTCGGGGACCAGGTGGACCTCGAGGACCACTAGGTAGAATTGGAGATAGAGGACTTTCAGGAAAGAACGGAATCGATGGGTCAGTGGGAAAAGAAGGCCCACCCGGTAAGTACATTTTCTTTTAATTGATAAGTAATAAGTAATAGTTGATTACAAGATGTTTACCTACTTAGTGTTGTCTTACTAAAACAGGTAAATTAAGTACTTTTTCACAAAATTTTTCAGGGCATCCTGGTCCACCAGGAATTCTGGGGCTACCTGGTGAGCCTGGAAATCCAGGGCAACCGGGATTAGATGGTGTTAAAGGAATAAAAGGACCTCTTGGACTTCCCGGACCTCAAGGACCGCCTGGAATTAAAGGCCCAAGAGGAGAAGTAGGAAAACCAGGTCCACCTGGATCTCTAATGAAGCCTGGAAAACCAGGTCTACTTGGAGAACCAGGTAAACGGGGTCTACCAGGGGCACCAGGAAGTCCTGGAAAGGATGGATTACCAGGTCCTGATTCACATTATTGTCCGTGTCAACAGAAAAAGAAAATATTGCAGTAACTACTTGTTATTCGATTTTATGAAGTCTGATAACAGCAAAATTCACACGCCTTGATGTGTAATATTCATTTTAGCAGATTGAGCGTAATAACAATTTTAATTTGTATGAACCCGTAATATTATCAAACAACCGTCTTCTTTAAGATAAGGAAAACTTATAAACATAATCTCTATTCTGCTCGAAACAGTTGAATACATACATGAGGTAAAGAGATAAAGGAACAATAGAAACTACATAAGGAATTTTTTCGTTAAAGATACCCGTTCTTAGATTATTGGGAGCTGTACAGAATTGTTCGCAAATTAGACTGTGGATAAAGTTTGAAAAACAAATTTCTTCTTCGGTTGTCTATAAATGTGCTTGCGAACGTCGTAGTTGAGAACCGCATATAACACCCAGTTGCCTGAAAGTCAAAAATAGTAGTCATATATGAAAAAAAACAATAGCATTCGTTTAGATTATACACTTTCTATAAGGCTATTTACGAGTATAGAAAAATAAAGCAAAATAACACTTACCAGCTGCATTTATGTAGGGTAGGCAGTTGGCGAAAAGTCGACAGTACACATTCCTTGAATAGATGTTTTTTACCATTATCAAGTATATTTTGTTAGTGATCATTTTTATTTCTATATGACAGCCTAACATCTCAAAACATTTATGGAGCTCGTCGGAATCATGTCACTCACCAATCAGGCATTGCCTCCATAGCGTCTTGTCCTCCATACTGTGTAATGTAATGAGGGACAATTGTGAATGTCCAGAACGGTGCCCAACACACAAAGTGGAACACAGCTATTCTCCAAATAGATTTTCTCACTTCATTCATATAGCGAGGTTCACGAAGTGACTTCGATGACGAAAGTGTAACTGAAAGTTTTCAGCGAATTTTGGATATCTGTGTCAGCTTGTTTTCTTGCCACTTAAAGTACATCTGAGCACACTTTTAGGTCAGTACTCTGAGAATTTTTAGACCAGACTACTTTGTCTGCTTTGCCCTAGCCGCCGCATGCCTATGTTTAGTGTTTTTCAGTCCATTAGTAACCTCCTAGCAAATGAAGCATGCATCAGAAATTTCACTTTATATGCTATGAAGGCGTGTTTCGATCTTTGAAATTAGAGAAATTATTGGAGAGCTTTCTATTAAATACTATGGTTACTCATTTAAATGGCGACAATTGTCGCTTGCAAATATTAAACAGATGGATAATCATTAATAGGAGATGTTATTTGCTTCATTTTTTTTTATTGTATTTCTTTAGGGACTAAATTTCTATTTATTCACAAACATTGTAGGGGACGGAAGTATCTACGTTTGCACACAAGCCTTACCTTTTCTATTTTGGAATTTTCTTCTGACATGTCTTACGAGAAGTATGTAGCAAATTGTCATCAGGGCAAAGGGAACCACGAAACCAGCGACGAATGTGTACTGGGCATACATATTAAATACATCATCATCCATGTTGGGTATGCAGACGGTGATATGTTCCTGGGATAAGAGAACGGCTTATCTATGAATTTGTTTCATATTTTCCATAGAACAATTTCATATTAAACCACTGTATTTATGTATCTTGAGTCGGTAGTTAGATTTTAATTATGATAGTCTTCAATGTTTTTAAATCATTTGTAGTTAGCAAGACAAAATAAATGTACACAATAATAATTATTCAATTTTGCTTACAGGTGATGTGACTAATCTCATGTTTACTTAAAACGGTAAGACATCTGTTCTTCTCCATAATCTCTAATAGGAAAATACTCTGCCAAAAGAAAGTCGTCCATATATCTTCTAATTTTTCTTTAGTACAAAATTGAAATAACATTTAAAACTAACCATGCCAGGATTGGTGAACTGATGGTGTATAATGTGGAAGAAGTGGAAAGTGGATGGGACCACCACACAAAACACCGTCCCCACAAATAGAGGAATACAACTCATCCACGAGGCACAGGCCGTTCGCAGTCTTAATGCGCAAATGGTTATCTATGAACATATTTTGTTAGAAAACATTTTAATATGTATGCATATATATAATGTAATATAATTAATAATCCAAATAATTGTTTGTCTGAATATGTAGCAGCCTCTAATTATTCATCTTAAGCTAGTGTTAACTGAAAATGCCAAGGTATTAACAATTCTTCGTTTTTAACGAGCGGATACTTTTAAATGTATATTTTCTTAGGCTTAATTATTGAAATTCTAACTGTAATGGGCATACTTACTCTGTTTATGTTATGGCTACGGTGCTAAAGTCTATTTGCAAGTATTGAGCAGAGGAGTTGAATAGTGGTTTGAGCAAGCGTGATTACCTCGTGCAGACGATGAAGTATCGCTCCAGACTCATCACAGTGAGTAGTACCACAGAGAACAGCTTGGCTACGATTTCAATCGTCAGATGAGCATAGCACATCTAAAGTTAGTAAAATCGGATTAGAACGCGAATTCATGAATATTTTTGCTTTGCATAGCCGTCTTAATGTATAAACGAAGATGATCCGCGTATTATTCTATTTGTATTTGCATGCATATGTAATATATAAATATAGGTCATTACAGTCAGAGGTATTCAAATAATATTGCGTATTGTATAAGCTATTTACTCTAGTGGATTGTTTCATACAGACTTAGTTATACTACCTCAGAAGTAATTAAGAACAGAAGATGACTCGATTTAGAAGCGAGAGAATCGTATTATATCCAAAACAATCACATTTTCAGTTTTTATTGGTACTTAGACACGAAAAACAAGTAGCGTAAAAACTATATTCGCATGGTCGCATAACTAGATTAATTTAGGCTTACTTAAAATGGTCAGAGAAAAAGTAACTGACAGCAGCTCCGAACATCCATGTGCCATTGTAGTTGTAACTAGCAGTTAAAGGCAAGGTGAGCAGAAGAACAAGATCGGAGCAAGCTAAGGCAAAGATGTACATTCGAGAACGTTGTGACACCGTCAGTTGAGCTGCCGAAGAATTCCATAGCCTGAAAAATTCCAATAATAATTAAAAATTCGATAATGGAACTACCAATTAAGTGGTATTAGGCTATATTATATAATTTATTTAATTAAATTTGCACTGAATATATACGGAAGTTGTCTGTAAATGAATTAAGCTACAATACGCATCCTAACCTGGCTCTGATTAGCTTGTAGATAATCCAGAGATTTCCTGGAGTTCCAATGAGGAAAACTACTACGTAGATAACGGTCATAACCCCTTTGGCGAAGTGCATATTTGGGACACCAGAGGATGACTCTGAGCCGTCATAAGAGTAGTCATCCATCACGAAAAGATGGGCTGTAGATGTGAGTTACTGCCTGAAAAACTATAGAATAATAACCTGAGGTATAATTGGGAATGTTAGTCAAAGACTTTGAGGAGTTGATAATTAGACAAGGATTTTACCAGCTTATTGACATTGGGGAAATACAATATAATAAAAGACAGAAAGAGTGTGTGTAAAGCAGGAAGAAGGAGAAAAAAAACAGCAAATGGGAGGCTAAACTCATAGAAAGCGTAAAAAGTGGGCAAATCTATAATTAGTGTTGTTGAGACAAACTTCCTCACATAGCGCATCTCAAGCAAAGGTATATTAGTCGCTTCTCATTTCCATGCTCACTAGAAAATGCTTAGTAGGTAGATAGAAACTCATTATAATGAGGAAGAGAATGTCACAAGTAGTTTTATTTACTACTACTTGTATATCCTTTTTAATCTCTTTTTATCAAATGTTGTCAGAGTATGAATAATGTATTCTATTTGCAAAATGCATTTAATCGTCACATTGATGTCAAATACATAATGTACATAATACATATTAGAATATAAGTAATGAATGTAATTGTGAAATAATGTCTAAGATTTTATCTGGACTACGGGATCAGAACGGGGTTCTCCTCTGATTTTCGAGGAATACCGCGGGAAAGTCAAACTGCGAGTGGCAAACAAAAGCCGGCGGAGTGATCAGATTAGAGATATTTCCGTTGTGAAAAAAAATTAAATAAAGATTTACTAAAGAAAACTACAAAGCTAAACGTGTTAATTCTGAAGGAATGCCGTTTCATCGATAGGCTCTGTTATTAGAAGTGGGAGGAGTTTGTCCCGCCCATATCGTACATATTTATAATATATGCATTCCTACACATTTGTTTAGGTATTGCGGCTTATTTTTATATGGATATATATATATATATATATATGTAGTGTAAAGGGGTTACTTTGTACGCAATTTAAATGAGGCAAAATACATTAAGAGTAAGAAATCAGACACCAAATGTGGAGGTGTTATTAGTTGGCATCTTCATAGATCTCAAGTTTCATAGGGAAATTAATACCTAGAGACTTGTGAATTATTTAGAAGCCCACCTAAAATACTAACAATGAATAGGAACAAGTAGAATACATTCGTGTGAGCCAGACCTCCGAGCACATTAATCAGGTTTACATAGTCCAAACAGAAGGAAATTATGTTGATAGAGAAGCGACGTTCTCTAAAGGATAAGCCTAATATAATTACCCAGAAATTAGCCTTAAAAAATCCGAATTTCCAGTGCACTACAGTTGACAGGTTGCTTTTATATATGAACTACTTTACCAAGTGCAACACCTTATCCAAATTACAGAAATATAGAGGAAGTTGATATGAGTTCTTGGATCTCAAACTCATTTGCACTTTAAATATATTTCTCTATTAATCTGTTTTGTTTTTTGAATGGGAATTAATGAACTCAAATTTTCCTGTATGCAATTAGTTTTTAGATATTGTAGTGAAATCTCGCGTTAAAATATTGTTGGAGTAAGGGTGAAATCAGTTTTCATCTGTTCTTCGGCTGCTGTTTTGTTTGTTATGAAAAGATCATTTTCTAATTTCACGTATTTGCTGATTTTGCTCTTTTTATTGAATATGGTTAAATGTAATTTAATTTGCTATTGAAAATTTGCTTAGGTTGTGGTGAAAACGAACGGTGCACAAAGCATTAAAAGTTTATTAATAAATAAGAGAGAAAATAAAAGAGAACTAATAAGACGTAACAACAAGTACAATTATATTCAAGGCTATTTAAAAGGAACCATGATAAGACGACAAATTAGAATTAAATACAAACGTGAGTTGAATGCAAGATAGGCTCTGGACTTCATTTGATGATTAAAAGGATCTGGTGTACATAGAAATGGAATTTCTTTACGCTCCAGTGATAAGTGCTCTTCAAGGAGTGGGTTTGCAATCGATTGTTGGCTTCTAGCAGTATGACATGGGTTTTTTCAATATATACTAGACATTATTAATGTACACACAAATAGCTGCTAAAAGCGAAAACCTAATAAAAGAAATCGTGATGATTTAAGGATGCGGCTTGTTATGGATTGTCGCTCTCTCACTGAGTCAGAACTTGTTACGCAAGTTGTCCATTAGTGGACAAAAAGTGGAAACACCCAAATATTTATCATTTAAATATAATAAATATCAAACAAAGAGTGCAAATTCAATAATATACTACGAATAGAACTGTAAAATTGACGCCGGAAATGAAAGAATCGGAATATTGGAGGGTAAACCAATGGGGAAACGTGAGAGATAAAGATAGGGTGGCCACTAAATTCATTACTCTCTAATTATTGTAGATAAAGTAGTCCTAAAAGAATCCTTGAGTGTAGAACACTAGAATGAGGGAGATGGATGGACATATGAACGCAGCAAATACCGAGAGAGTGTTAAACTCACTAAAAGAGTTATAATCGATAGTTAACTAATTTAAAGTGAAGTAATGAAGAATGGAAGTGATATGTTCCTAATTATGTGTACTGCTAGTTAAGCTATTTATAGCCTTATTGAATTCCTGTGTTTAAATGACCAATGTTCTTAATTAATACGGTATAAGAAACAATTGTAAAATTATGTTGAGCTACTGAGGTGTTTACTGTATTTAAAAAAATTATAATGATGTTTTTCCGCTACAGGACATTTTATAGAATCTCTAGTGTGCATAATTCCGTTTCATTTCCGTTGATAAAACTAGTGCTTTAATAATACTTAAAGGATTCGAAAAATGAACTGATAAAAAAGCGCACAAAAAAGATTGTAAATATTCTTGTTGAGTTTAAATTTATATCATAAAGTCCAGTTAATTATTATGAACAACACATAAGAGGAACAAATTTTGTGCTCCAGTTATTCTTTGAGAGAAAAAATAGCTATCCTTGTCCATCACTTCAAGATCATCTTTCTCAACAAATTATGCATCTTTAAAGAAAGCTTGTAGATGGTGATGAATACCTTTGATATAGGGCTGACATTTTGTATGTTAACCTAAAGAAGATGTTCTTTCAATGAACTATTACTGAACAACAATTACACGATATTCAAATATTCAAACTGCGTTGAAATATCTCCGTTGGATCCTATGGGTTTCATCGTTGGCTATCATTGGTTTATTTGTTTTCTCCCTCTGGCAAAGGGCAATGACATTTGGGTAGCAAAACACCGAACGAGGGAAATTAGTGGTGATCTTGAAGTGAGCAAGAAATGTTAAATCGTTTCTGGGAACAATTGTCGGGAAAATAAAAAAACGATAGATCAGTAGAAGTTTAGGGCAATGAGTTTAGCCTAGTACTCTGTCTAATCTTTGATCAGAAACTACTGTATGGAGTCCCCATAGAATATAAAAGCTCACATTTTCACAGGAAAATATTAATATGCAGTTTATGAAAATAGTATTAAACAGACTTTATTATAGTACACAAAATACGGGTATATACAATTATATTTATGCATATATATAAAGGCAGAATGTAATTACTGAATGAGATAACAAAACGAGACAGGTCACCAGAGAGACCAATGAAATAGGGTGCTAGCGGTATACATCGCGGAATTAAATATTCTGATGCTAAGGAGGTACTAAATTGTCCAAACAATAGATGTGAAAATTAACAAAAGCTGCTAGAGACCTGAGACAATAGATTGTGTTGCAGCACAGACATGCGACTATTTGATATCTGATGTTACATGGGTCGGAAGGCATAGCAAGTGACTTCTTCGTTAGAATACTGACAGTACGTCTCTGTATAAGCAACGTAAGAAAAGTCTCCTTTGGCACAAATTACATTAAACTTTCCGAATAGTTTTTCTTCAGCTGCTTTTTGAATAGCTCTCTTGGAGATAGTAGGATCATTTGTCATGTTCTGTAAAAAAAGTAGATGAGTATTATCACTTTATAAAACAGAACAATCTCCCTTAAAAAAACGCGTTTTCCCACGATGGCAGCTAAGCAATTCGGATCTAGCCTGAGCGACTCGCTCGCATTGTTGTTTCCGAGTCATTTCCTCATGGGATCTTGTTTCGATGACGTGGTTGCATAACTAACGTTTAGAAAGTCACTCTAGACGAGTTATTTCTGGTAAAACATCTTATTGGCCGAATTGGCTGTGTCCCAGTGGTGTGAAACCAAACATTGTTAGTCATAATAATACTGCCAAAATCTGCTCACTTCTCTACACTTTTTCATTTTTTCATTATTATTTAATTATTAGGTATATAGATTTAATTCTTCTGCTTAGATTAATTCGAACAAGTTAACATTTTACGACGCAAATTTGGATAGTCTGAGACCTTGTACGGCTTAGTTATTACATCGAGAGGACACCGTAATGTAAGAATATGGCGAAATGGGTATCTCATCCCATGGCCGACAGACTGGTTCAAGCGAAAGGAAAACGATTTCTTGCGCAATTGGAAAGGTGATTCGAGATTGGAGCCGATACCGAAAGTATTAAAAAATGATGACAAAGATGCAAATAGTTAACAAACTAATGCGCTTATTATTATTTTTCGATTTTATATCACTCACATCTTCCAGAACATTTTTTAACTTTTTGCTGTTACAAGTTGGGTCTTCTTCCTCCTCTTCAGCAGAGTCGGTGGTGAAAATCTATATAGATTATATACATAAACTAAAGTGCCTTGCAATTAAATGAAAGAAGCAAATACCTTTGATCCGTGAGTCCTGTGTCTAGTACGATAGTGGCAAGGCACTCCACAGCGACAACAGCAGTCATTTGCAGGCTGCATGGCATACTGAAATACCCATTCTATCTCATTCATCTAATTCTTCATTTGATATATTATTGTTTCGACATTATTTAAAGAATTTCCCCAACAAAGCTTTTCGCATTAATTTTTCAAGTATTAATATTAAGTTAAGAAGTTTATCACATACTCTACCTGAGCAAAAACAGGTGCTGGTTGATAGCTTTGACAAGGAGTGTACATAGGTGGAGGAGGAGGTGGTGGAGGTGGGCAGATAGGAGGAGGTGGAGGAGGAAGAGGAGGAGGACAGATTGGAGCTGGCGGGCAAAATTGTGGAGGACAAACTGGAGGGGGAGGGCACGGCAATGGAGGTGGCTGAGGCGGGCAAACTGGTGGTGGGCATGGTGCAGGGAGCGCCATACCACAGCATCCGCCTATATGTATATATGTAAAACTATCAAACAATTGCATTATTTCTAGTTGATAACCACTGTATAAGAGAAAAAGTGTAACAAAAATAAAAGTTCAGTAGTATTATTTGAACAGTATCCTAACTAACCAAAGCTTGATACTGCGCTGGGGGCTAACACAAGTATTGCAAGAAGTAAGAGCATCTCTAGCAGTGCCGTCGCCAGCAATCTTCTTATAAACGCTGCCAGAAACCGGTTTTACTTGCTGAGTCATCTGGCCACCTCAAGAAGCTCTGACGTGCTATCTAAGGTCAACTAAGCAAAAGCCAGTAATGAAACAACCTTTATGAATGTGTAAAGCTGAATCACAGTGCTATAAAATGAAGAGTACCGTAATATTTCTTGTTTCTCTAGCATTAATTTTGCATTCAAATGTGCACCCTAAATTGTGCCATACATATTTATATTTAAAACATAATGTGAGTAACTATAATGGATGTGTCTGGGATCTTCTCATTTTCCATTATAGCTTAATCAGCGGTTCTTTCATGTCAATTATGGCCTTGTCTCATAAACTACGAAGAATCAGTCATTGCTGGAACGAATTGTAGGGCGAGACAGTACGCTAATATTAATAGCTATGATAAGCGTACTTATGAACAATAATCACTTACAGAAATTGGTGTCATTTTACCTCCTAGAGATCTATTTCATTTTTGTTAATTTGTTTATAGGTGAATTTTATCTCATCAGTAAATGTTCTGTCCATCATCCATTCCTTTCTGATGAATAGTCATTAACCCCACCCTAGATGCTTCCTGTTTCTCCATTTTCTCCACCGAAACCGCAATACTTGATGAAAGAGGATGTTGTCATTCAGAGCTTAGAGGTGGAAAGCCGGATTTCCAAATGTGAGCAGTCTTTTCGACTCAGAAACTATTATATGCCATGTTTTTTTCAAAGTTTTTTGGTAACCTACCATAGATCAATTTGACAAACTAATCTGGTCAACAATTACTAATCAACGAGACAGTTCAACAATGTCATCGATAGAGTCAATCAATCTCTTTATAAAACTGAAACTCTGTAACGGGTGTTAAACATAGCTAAGATAAAAACGTCTGATGACAGACATGTTATAGAATTTTTGTCTTGACATGTTGTTTCACGTTCATAACGGATAGAACCAATCAAATTTTGAAGTCTACAAAAAGAATAAAAGTGAAAACTGATAATATACGATTTTTCGACTGATCATCACTTTGTTCCCGATCATTTATCCAATATTTAGTTCAAATGAAGTCAATTTTTAGTTCAGTATATTTTCATAATATAGTAGAAAATAATACAAGACCTAATTTGCTGACAAGAACAAAAAGAAATATGTTTATATAAATAAAATGATTTACGAACACAGATTTATAAAATTATAACAAAGAGTGTATTATAAATATAGAAATCATCATAGAGCTGTGGATGGTTCATTATCGAGGGAAATTGTGCGATAGTCGGGATGGCCTATGACTGTTGGACTACGCACAGCTATAGAGATAGCCTCACTGGCGTCGACTAGTGGAGCAGCTGGCATGGTACCAAGATGCACGACTAGGGAGAACAACACATGGAGCACGTGATACGATAGAATAACATCTCATACACCGGAAACAAACAAAAACATAAGGAATTCCCCAAAAGCTAGACGCAAAACCTAATGCCAATTCATACGCATCGCATGAGAGACACCAAAGGAACGAAAGGAAAGCAACGGGGCCAAGAGGGTACAACAGTCGCGACTAGGGTGAGGTGAAACCACGATTTGAATTAGGGAGTCATGGCTGGTAGTTGACGGCACACCCCTGGGGACGCGGACACGTAGAGAGACTAGAGAACACACTGCTCTGACCAAAAAAGACTACAAGTCAGTAGAAGTGTGTCGAGTAAATCAAAACTGAAGTTCTCCATAACACTAAACCATACCACTCGAAACACCTTACAGGCATGTGGACACACCATGGTGGGTGCAAATAATTGAGGGACGAGTGGAAGCCAAGATGAAGACCATGAGACTTAAAAATTGCTATCCGAAGCCAATAACGTAGGCCTAGGAATCCGGTCCGTTTCTGACACGCGGTTGAGGTGATGCAGATGGTGATTGTCCGGGTGGCGTTGCCATTGTAGGAGGCATCCGTTCGTTCATCTTGTCCAGTCGCTTCGCCTCCTCGAACGACTGAATACGGTGCCCAGGTTGTATTCCTGATAGAGCTAAAAAAAATGACGTTCAAATCACAAATAAAATTCTAATATGAATTAGCGATGCAAGCCATAACATCCGTTAGGTTGTCGACTCAAGATATTGTTATATATTTAAATTTCGTTCACATGTAAATGTTCAGATATTCTGAATATTTTATAGGTAAACGATCTTCCGCACTGACTCTCGACGAGTGCCGGTTTCCCTCCCGACAGAATTCCCTGTGGCAGTTTTCCTCCCGGGTTCAGGCCTTTGAGCTGCACCACCGTCTCGCTCTCATGTCTGTACAACACTAGTGTCACTAGACACATTGGAATTATTCTATTACTTTCAATTTCAGCTTCAAAAGAGTCATTAAATTAAAATAACAATATATCGTCATTTTGCAAACTATTGAAGCAGAAGTCCAAACGAAAGATAAGGACAGTGTTAGAAACACGCTACGCGAGACGGTAACACAACTTTAAACCGAAGAACCCAGGTTAGGAAACCGCAGACGGAAAAAATGGACTGGTCCAGTGGAACTCATGGCGAGCAACAGGGCGACTTATTTATGGTATAAATAATGTACCCACCCTCTTGTACTCCTCTTTTGCCCTCCTGAAGAGCTCCCATTGGGAGAGTGCCGGTAGGTGTGAGGCCCTTGAGAGCCAAAACACTTTCGCTCTCCTCTCTGCAATATAATACATGCACGACACATACCTCTTTAGTTAGATATTAAAATAGTGAACGTAATATAATTTATAGTTAGCTCAAGTGAAACTCATGCAATTTCTAGTAATTCATGCACAAACTACACGGAGTAGATCAAACTGCACTGAATAAATCTTAGTACAATTAGTATATAAATAATACATACCTGAGTACTGAGAATGCCCTAGCCATTTTTCCTATAGCCCTGATTTTATGTCGTATGACCTCTTTTCGAGCTGAAGGTACTCCACCTGAAGTGGAAATGCATTTTTAATATAAAAAATGAATGGACAAGGGTTCAGACGCCAATTAAACGTAAAATATTTTGTTGAGAAATGTCGTTCAAAGGTTACTTTGCGGCTGAACCCTAATCCAATGCACCAAACTGAAGAGCACGGCAGTTATCTATGCCCAACAACCAAATACATCGAAAGTCTAAAATTAAAATTAAAACACTACACCATTATCTGCGCGGACCTGGATAAATACTATCACGAAAGCTTTCATAGCTGACTATACTAGAAGAAGACGAATGAATGGCTAAGTAAGAATAAGGGAAGGCGGTCGAAAGGCGGTTAGTCATACACGTACAGAACATGCTTGGAATGGTCGGGTGTGGTCCCCACCATCATGCAATATAAATTTTAATTTCGCGCCATATTCATTCGCACATGTTACTAGATAAGCCATTCATTCGGTTATCAACGGCAAGCAATCTGGTTACGTTCATCAAAAGTAGTCTTGATGAAGATGACCATTGAAAGTAAAATACTACTAGCATTACATCATGCTGAATTAATGACACGACACACAAGCGAAGTTAGCTGTCACTGTGTCCGATGGGGACGAAGTCATAGCAAATGTTCCCCATAGTACACTTCAAACAGAAAAAGAACGCAACTCAATCCACTTACCCTCGGCGCCTGAGATTGCATGAAAATAGTGGAATTAGCTGGGAACACATCTTCACACTATCAATCGACCAATGGCACAGATCGCCGTGCACAAAGTGATTTGAGGAGAATCGCCTCTGGGGCAATTAGAGAGAGCCGACAGCAGCCGGCCATTCCACACACTGACAGAAAAGTGGAAGAGGAGATCCACCTAGCATGCCGAGAACCGAAACTACACACCTAAGACCGCCTAACGAGAGGAAAACGCTATTGAGGGTATAGCGCCTAGCCACTAAGGGGTAAGAAATTGTACGGCTATCATAGATACGCAGACGGTAAGCCTACAGGAAACAGGAATAGCATCATCAGTGACAGGAAGAAAGACAAAAACTACGTTTAAATATCAAGTTCGATAATGACATTGTATTTAGATTATATTACTTCATTACAATGTCACTATGGGTGGCATACCTTCGAAAGTGTCGTCACCGTCGGCCATAAGCTCATCATCAGAGCAGATATTTAGAATGTGCACCAACATCTCGGTCACTGGAGTAGAAATATAATAGAACTTTGAAGTTAACTATTAAGGACTCTTACAAATTGACGTTAAAATTTTCGGGAAATTTAAAGTACCAATTTTAGTAACATAATACAATATATTTTAGACCTATTCCTCCAAAAAGAAAAATTTACTAGTATAAACTTGTTTATGTGTAAACATTATGTAATATAAGACATTTAATATGCAGAAAATTGTGAACCTTTTTCTCCTACGAAGGGTAACGACCAGGTGAAAACATCCATGAAGTTGGGCAACCAATAAGGGTGCGGACTGCAGTTAAACTGCCGAATATTCATGACGTTGTTCTCATATTTCAAGATGGCCGCTGAAACGATGTTAATAGATTTATTTTTATTGTGTTGCAAACTATGCAAATAAAGCCTTATCCTTCAACCAACGACATCCACGGTGACGAACCTTTGTTGTTATATACATCAAGATAATTAGGAGCACTAAATATAGTAATGAGTGAAGGAAATCCCGTTGCTTGCGATTTTCGATACATGCGATATCTGAAAGAGAATAACAGAATAACACCTAGGGACTGTTTTCAGACATAAATGCTGTTTTCAAATGACGCAATCAGTATTACACGTGGTAGTCATAACGATTGTCATTCGTGAATGGCATTAGCTATTGTTAGCTCTCTATCACCCAAATATTGAAATTAATCTTAATTTCATCTCCTCAAAAGAACAATATAAAACTATATTAGAAATACTCCACCCCGCATCCTGCGCCTCATGCGCACGAATGATTGACAAGAGATTGTTGTGCTGGAGGAAGTCGCAGCAGGCAGCGTAACTGAAAAAAGCATTCTTAAAACCTTTAAAATCATACTTAATAAAAAAAAGTTTTTAATTAAAAATAAATTAGTGAGAATAACAAAAAATCACCTGTAAAAGTAAGAACAGCCACGAACTGAGTTATGGCTAAATTGTTCGGCATTTCGCTCGTTACCAAAGTCTTCCAAAGGATCCGACCATAGAAGGTCGCACATTGGACCAAATGCTGGCGGCTCTTTAAAACGATCGAGCTAAAAAATAAATAAATGAAAATTTATATTCTTAATTAAATAATATATTTACAAAATATTATACCTACCCGTCTTATATCTTCTAGAGTATGTATCTCAGGAGAAAGTCCCCCATGTACACAGAGGAACTGTTGATTCATCAAGGCTGCGAGAGGAAGTGCATCAAATGAGTCCATACAGACATCGTATACCCTTTCTGAGTACTTAATCTTGCCTAAAAGTATTGTTGGAATGAATCACTATTATGACTGCTAACAAGTCGAGCTCTTTTAGTAGTTTATCCGGTAAAACTTCGGTAGTAATAACTATTATTATTGTAACACATTGTAAAAAGATGGATTCTTCAGTCGCATGTAGGCTTATACCAACCATATTCCTTCATTTGCATCGCAGCAATCGAATATACACGTCACCAGATTGTGGCTTATCGCCACAAATAACACAACAGCACATTTGGTCGGCCAGAACTTTTTCGGCAAATCTAACGTAAATGCGCCCTACTAATACACCAATATCTAGTGCAATCTCCCCTTCACTTCCTCTCAAGACAGAGTTATCCGGCTTCATTTGGTTACCGCGACGACCGAAGTGTGAAGAGGGATCAGCTAATCGTGCAGTCCGTAAAGATGCGTCATCATAACGAAATAAAAGAGGAAAGATCGAAGTAGATGAGATCCACTCGTGGTTTGAAATAATAATAATTCTATTTGTCCGTGCTTTAGTCTTTTCTATGCATTATTCCCAAATCGGGAGGTGTAAAATGAACACAAATTATGTGCATCAACGACCCAGACGAATTAAATCGCACAAACACTATAAAGATGACGTTTATTGTAATAATACTACTAATAATAATGAGTAGTACAATTTAATTTATCTGCTAAGTGAAGTAGCGAAA
This sequence comes from Heterorhabditis indica, assembly GCA_020740425.3. Lineage (NCBI taxonomy): Eukaryota > Metazoa > Nematoda > Chromadorea > Rhabditida > Heterorhabditidae > Heterorhabditis > Heterorhabditis indica. The sequence continues at coordinate 105,577 of JAJAVP010000065.1, forward strand.
TATTCCCCCGCCCCCCCTAATTGAATGCTTTTTTAGCAGCTCTCAATAGAGAATGAGCATTCCACAACTTATGTTATACGCTGGTAGTGGCAATGGTATTTGTGCGGTCAGAACGTTTGACAAAAGTAGAGAAACAATAAAACAGGATAATTAGAAAAAGCGCCTAATAGTCACAATTCGAGGGTCAAATTTTGATATTAATTTAAATGACTCTATAATTGGTCCTTATTCTGCTGCTGAATCCCTTCCAGGAAACGAGTCCGCTCGGCTTAATTGAATCCAACAAGTAATAAGACGAGCGCTCATCTGCGCCGCGTTATTAGCCAAGAAAAGTGTATTACGGAAAGAAGAATTGGCTAAGAATGACCACCTTAGACAGAGACCAAAATCGCCATAAACCATTTGTTTAAATATAAATAAATTAAAAGTAACAAACCCACTCACATTCTTGCTTAAAGGTAAAATACTCAGTAAGATGACGACATTCATGATTCCCCCGCAATAAGAACAATGTATTTGGATAGCAGATCTTTAGTGCCCATAAGTAAAGGACACATTCAATGGAGAAATAGCCTCGATCGACGTAATCTCCCAAGAACAAATACTTGGTAGTAGCAGGAGAACCTCCCACCTACAAATTACTCATTGTTACATAAGCCCATCCATATTCAAATAAATTACAACCATGCTTAATATTAACCTCAAATAGCTTCATAAGGTCATAGAATTGTCCGTGGATATCTCCGCATACAGTAACGGGTGCCTCTATATCCAACATAGTTTTCTCTTGTCGAAAGAGCGCTGTGCATTCTTGAATAATACGGATGGCAGCCTCCTCCTCAATTCGTCCTTCCTGTAAGTAAGCAGTAATTTCTATTTAAGAAAAACATTGATATACAAATGCAAACATATATATTAGAATGTAATAAATATATATAGTCCATTATTGTAAAAAGCTGATCTTTAAAATATACTTTAATAAAATGATCCCTGAGAACTTCATGTCGAGGCTTGCCTGTTCGTCTATCATACACCTGATCCACATTTAATCGTTCGGAAATTGGAAATTGAACGCCTAAAATAAATCTTTCGAGAAAATCTCTTAAAACTAATCAGTATCACGAGCTTTCTAATACTGAGAATCGGACGATATCGCGCAACTGCTTCTAAGTGTGATTTGTACCCGATCAGAGTGGCACTAACCCCAAATAAAAACCACATCTGCGTCTTATACAAATGGCACACTATGTCACATCAGTTCTCACCTGCCAGCTTTTATGACAACTTTTCGTTGACACTGTTCGATCTTATTAAACAATTTTAAAAAAGTCCTACTGTAATGAGGGATGCATGTGGCTTCATCTTTAGTGTTCATCAGTGAGTTAGGTTTTTGGCGAAATGAAAATTTTTAAAAGGGGCAAAGTATATATACATCGTCATATCTTGCAGATTTCTACTTTTCATTTTTATATGTATATGGACTCCCTATGCATTGTCACCGATTCCAAGCTCTATGTCAGTAGTGGCGGGTGTTTATTTGTTCCCAATTTCCATGCATGCTTAATGATTTTCGCTGTTCCTTTTGCATCGGTACAATATGACTGATAAACAGCGCGGAATAGACATTACCAACTCCTTAGAGGGCGAATGAATGAGCTAATATTACATGAAACAGCCCCTTGGAAGCTGTTCGTGTAGACAACACTTTTGCTGTCATATTAATAATTTAATTTTGATCATGCTCATGCTCTAGTGACTTCCAATCCATCTTCACTCTCTATTCTTCCATTCCAAATAATTTCCTCTCCCACCCTCACACTAAGGGTAATAAAGAAATCAGCCGACATAACACGCGTATGTAACATCAATCAAGCGGAAGGAGCGCGGCTTCGACAATGAAAGACCTGTTTTAACAACGACATAATCGAGATAATCAACAATTTTGTTCGCCGCTTGTAGTTGATGGGCGTTCACATGAATCAAAGCGAAACTCCTCTGAGACACTTACTCGGTTGCTTGAACAAGGACTCCCTATGGAATGTATAAGAGATGCAAATAGAGGAAATGCTCAGGCAATGATTACGAATAAAAAACTATGATCGATGCACTTTCTGTCAACTGAAGGAAAATATTGAAATGTAGTGATCCAAAGTTACTTTCTTATAGAAACATGCATTTTAGCGCTGAATGAAAGAAGAGATTTATATGAACGAACAAATCGGTCATTGCGCTCGCTTAGTTGTAAAAAATTTTTGAGTCAGCCTTTTTAGTAAATTTGATAGCAGCCTACGAAGAGCACGAGAAATGGCGAGCACCGTACGGACGGCGAGAGTTACAACGCAATGTTACACTGACAACAGCTGATTTATAGCGGACGAGCTGAATGAAACCATGCAAAGGAAAGCATATCAACAGTAAATAAATGTGCATTTTCGACTATGCTTTTTTCTCCTTATATCGTGAGTTTTGAAAATGTTAATAAATACAATTATGGTGAGATATGGTACTTGACAAAGATGAACCAAATAAATTTTCGAATAGTTTCACATTTTCAATGCATATAAATCGTGTATTTTCAGTAAATGAGAAGGTGGCTTGTCTGCCATTGGCTGCTTTCCATTATGTTCTTGTCTCATTATTTGGCAGCCGAGCGGATCGCGAAACCAATTTCGAGAGGCAAATTTGTCACAGAACAAGCAGGAAAACGCGCCAACAGATGGGAAGCGCAATGATGGATGCAAATGAGACAGTAGAATGCGGTAAATTATATGCCAAGCATACTAATAACTAGATGATACTTACTCTTAACGAATCGCTCAGTGTATAGTTTAGTATCCTTTGAGGATGACTGAGTACTATTCGTCCCTGCAGGATCTGAAAAATCGAAAATATGGTGTTCTTAAGTGACTTGCTATCAGCAAATTCATAAAGATTAGCGCCGTTGAGTATAGCTTCTGTAAATTGTCAACGTTTCAGCTATTTGAATAGATAAAATCAATTCCGGCTGCAGGTGATAACGTTTGATGAGTAGAAACGCGTGTAAACGGTTGAGAACAGGCAAAATATCCACTTAGGAAACCATAAAAGGGAAAATCGAGTAGACAATTAAATATCCAAAAAGAGTTGAATATCAACTTCAACTGACAATACATACGTTCAAAACCGGAAAAAAGACTAAATAAAGCAAAATAAGTAGGGATCACAGGAACTCTTAAAAAATGACTGTCAAAAAGCAAACCTTGGCCAGACGAAGTGGAGGCCATTGGAAGGTGTTGATATATCGACCCGTGTTGAGGCACAACGCTCTACTGCATAACACACCCGATCTATCCGGACTACCACAACGAGCCTGCAAAGTTACCAGTGAGATATAGACCACTGAAAAATTGCTGAAGTCAAGAGTTTCCAAGAAAAGTGACAATTAATAACAATATATCGGAAAAAATCAGCATCTATACATAGTCATAGAAAAAGGTATTTAGAATGACACATGTACTAATTAATGGAAGATAATCAAATGCTGAGTAAGCTACTTAGAAAACCAGCAAGCAATGCTTTCAAACAAACAATTACACGGAATTATCGTAGATAATGAAATGTCAAGTAAAGTGCATATATAAATATAAATAGCACTAAATATTTATTGGCAGTGGGAAGTGAAATTATTAGAGAAAAACAAAAAATTTTAAAGTTCTAAATCAATTGGTAAAATATTGAAAAAATTATTCAATGTTATTATATAAAATATAATATAAAATAAGAAACGAACAAATGGAAATCTCCTATTACTAAAATAATATGAAATAACTTTAAAGGAACAAAAACGGATATTGCTTAGTTATTTAATATAAAATAGTGAAAGATTCCAGAAAAAGAATAATGTCGAAGTCATTGTCTTTTTATTAAATGCAATAAATAAATGGGAAAAAGATGCTTATATTTACGGATCGAATATTGCTTACACTAGTATTCAGTTCATAGTAACAGGCGGTTAATTGAATGCGATCTATCCACTATGTGAATTTTGTGCTTTAGTGGGAATTGTGAGAATACCACAACACAGCCGACGAAAACAAACCTTGTACCCATACTACATGTCAACTACTTCTCTTTGTAATGATACATTCCCATTCCCATGATAGACAAACATCCTGATGACAACAAAATAACATGAAGCTTTCAGCAGATGTTGATAATCTATGGCCAAGAACGGAATCAAGTAGTGGAAGTGAGATCAGTGGAAATGAGAGTGAAAGAGCATTGTTGGCAATAAGAGAAATCTGTGATGTCTTGACTACTATATTTGTTTATATCGTTTAATTGCGGATGTGATTCCGCTGACCGGACCGGAAGTGCTGGCGACGGTGGGGGGCGGGCCATCCGGATACGGAGCGGATGAATGAATCGATAACCGCGCGCCGCTGTAATAAGTTAATCGAAATCGATCTGAGGGCGGCCGGCCGCGCTTTCCTATCACTTAGCTACTTCATTTGCAGTCGCCCGGCTAATCGCCAGCTATCTGGTAGGTGGACGGCTTCTCGCCGAACAACGATCGATGCACCGTCGGAAGACAACACAACGCACTCCATTGGAGACGGACTTAATCCAAATCAATAAGTTCGCACGCTACTACTGCATAACACCTCAAATCGACAATGCCAAACAAATGTTGGATATGGATGCGAATGATACCAGAATGAAGGAGTGTGTCATCAGTTCGCTGAATACTATTCTATAGGTTCTCACTGCGTTATCGACATGTTAATCACTGCTTGAATAACTAATGTAAATTATGCATATCAAAATAAGGTAAGAAATAATTGTGAGAGAGGGCCATTTAATCAGAGATCGGGAGGCCTAAACCGAATCGCGGCAGTGTAAAACGCGGCCGATACACTGGCTTATTGGCTATTATAGTAGACGCAAGGCAGGAAACCAGAGCCATCAGAAGCTCCTAGAGAACCCCGAGAAACAATAAACATCACAAGTCTCTAGATTGCTCAGTGAGAATATCTAAACAACGAAAGAAGCTACCGTAGAAGTACAACGCGTGACACGGTCCATTCCAGACAATCATCGATTGTTGCGACCAAACCATAAAAAGCGCGGCGACACTTACTATCTTCATGATAGCAACTGCATCAACTAGCATGCCGTTTATGTCACTACGCTGTCGATCAGAAACCAAATCATGAACAAAGACTTAAACATTTTTGCTACTAGCAATAATACTATGTGCCATAATCAGCACAGAGGGTGAAAAACTCAAAAGAGGATAAGAAGAGTGCCTGATTGAGCGAGTGAGTTAGTAAATAATTGAATGATTGAATCGTTGAGTGGATGAACGATAGAGTTAGAGATGTTAGGATTTGTTAATGAAAGGTGAAAGCAGAAACTTTAATCAAATACACATAATCTCTATATCACGTGAGTCTTTTGAAAAATATAGCCGCTTAAACAGACCGAAATCCGTTAGGCGCAATTGAGGTGGAATAAAGTACAAAAAGATAAACTAGAGATGAAATAATAGATAAGACTTCCACCTCTAACGGAATGTAATAAAGGGAAAACAGAACTACATGATAACATCTCTGTTATACGAAGTTTGGCACAATTCGCACAGCACGTACAAATCGTGTCGCATTTCTGCTAGTCGCATCAGTCTAAAGCAGATTATAAATCTTGAGTGTTATTAGTTCAAAAATTTTATGATCATTATATGAATAACGTCCAGTGAAAATCCACTATACATATATTAAATAAATTTACACATTATTTATATATACATATATATATATACGTAAAGTGCGAATATAAAAATCGAATAATTGTAATAGGAATGTATGTTGCAATCAGTTAGTGAGCTGTCTAGGAAACTAGAGAACAATTGAATGGGGCGAAGGGAACGCGGAATGGTCAGCTAAGGAGAGTGCGGATCAAATCGATAAGTGTTTGTCAATAGGCGGTGGTGTGCGGGCCAGCTGCGGCTAGTCAAGACAAGCGGCGGCAGCGCACCGATCGATTGCCCCACCCACTACTCCTATCACCCGCACGCAGGGGAGAACACGGCCCGAGGGGGAGGTGGAGGGGGTGGGCCGGTAGACATTCGACCGGGGGAGAGTGGGCCGACAACAATTTCAAGATACGCGACTTTTACCTAATGCTTTCGCTTAATTAGGTGACGCTATTATCACACTAATGTTTGCTAGACGTAGTTATTCCAGAAGTCGTAGCCATTCTATTAGATTTATATGCTAGCTTTCTTAGCGATTAGTGAATACTCCATTTGTTGCTAAGTGCATGATATTCTAAGGGCTTTTATAGAATGTTGAGAAAAGAATATAAAGGAAAGAATGCGGGTGAAGAAATCTAAATTATGTATTTAACAGTTTAACACTTAAATTTTGGTACAAATAATTATTCAGTTAAGAAATAATAGATTAACTGGAGAAAAATTTGAAAAAACATTTGATTAAAGTGAAAAGCCTTACACAAAAAGTTACTATTGGAATCTTTTAGGTGATCCGATTTTGACTAGAATGCCTTATCTTACTCTTATACTTTTGCCCCTAAGTAAGATAAAGTAATTGTTTTGTTAGATATTTTACAACCCTGTCCCCAACTTAGCTGTATCTCCAATAAGACTGGAAAAACAAGAGAATAGGGAAAGATATTATCAATAAACTACCTGAGAAATCATTTATTCAATCTTAGGGTAATCCAGTTCAGTGTTTTGCTGGATGTTTTTAAGAATATTGTTCATAACATGCATTGTGTAAAATAAAGTTTTCAATAGGTTTTTTATAGCTTAATGATGTGTTTTTGATGTAATATTAAGACGTTGGCATAAACCTGATGCTTAGGTGTTATTCAAATATGAGCTATGTTAAATTTTTTAATATTTTCAGAAACTATAAGTGGATTCTTATTCCAGATTATACCATTTTTCCTTTTTTTACTTCCTTATTGTTTCAAGAAATTCCCGTTTTCTAGTCCGCCTATTTTCCTAGGATCCTGATTTCTCAATTCTTGTTCTTCAAATGCCAATCGTAACAAGCAGACCTTCTCTATATCATTTTCATCTACACTTAATTTTAATCTCCTATTTATTGAGTGCATGCATCAGCTTTAGTTGGCTAACAGATGTTTTCGATATCAATAAATTGTTCATAATTCCGTCTTATATACTATTTCCGAACGAATATCAATTGACATCATCATTGACATCAGATTTTGAGTACATTAGAAATATTCTCATACCTCGTTCTGATCTTTTAATGAGCGTTAAGTCGAGTATGTTTTATAATAGTATTATTATGAGTTTTCTGAAAGAGAAAGCACTAGTGATTATAGGTGTCATAGGCACAAGAAATTCGAAACCGCAACAAAAACCAACAAGTTTAAGTGTCAGACGAAGAAATGCTTGACGGTAATGCACTAATAAATATAATGAATTTAATATTCAAATGATTATTCGCAGGTGGATTATTCACCGATAATATTGGATGAAGTCATAGACAGTCTTCTGAACGGAGATATTGTGATAATATATTGGATCTACACGGCAAACATTTGCTCAGCCGTGAGAATGAAGCCTCATGATGTACAATATTTATAATAGATAAGTTTTATTGTCTTCTTTATGGCTTCAAAACTGATAGCATTTATATAGACATTATAATTAGTTAGAGAAATAGCATTTGTCCTTCATGTCGTTTATCTAGAAGCAAATATCTACACCCATGGAGACAACTGGTGGTGTCTTATTACGGATGTGCAATTCACTCTCAGCTCTGGGCACCATCCGAGAAAGGTCTAGGATTAAGTTGTTCTTTTTCTTGATCTCAATCCTTTGTCTAATGAGCTACCTATAACTATGCTCAAACTCAGATAATTGAAAATGTTCATTTCCTTATTATACGCTCGAATGAAGTAAAATTTTCAAGGAGCATAGCGAAAGTTTGTTATTTGACCTCTACACTATTGTCAGACACTTTTATGAATCTCTGGGAAATTACAAATATTAAGACTACGTAGGGGCTAAAAATAAATGTTCAGATGCTCTAGTCAAGTGACAGAAGCCATAAATACTTAATAGTCACCTATGTATCACCACAAATAGTTGCGTTTATATGCGTTTCGTTCACGAAATGAGAGCACTGAGTCGTTTACTAAAAGTGTTGATTGTTCAGAGAGTTCCATATTTTTCCATTATTTACTATAAAATGTGCATAACCGAACAGAGTTGTACCCCTTCATTAATTATTTTTAATGACTATATCTATTTAATTTTCTCTCTATATTCAGCAGTTTCAGTCATTCTCATTCATCAAAATCGCATCCTAATAATTTCCTCATAGAAGCTTGACCACAAAATAGTGAAAAGGGATATTATTGCAGCTACAATTCTCTTCTATTTCGAGAATAATGCAGTTCATTTGGCGTTCAAAGTATGCGATACCAAAAAACGGCTTAACTGTTACTAGGAGTTCTGCTCTCGGCTTTACTCCGTCAACCGCGAAAAATGTGCTAAAAATATACGCAAACCCAGACATGATTTCGTATTTTACTCATTCTTTTATCTACAAGATGCAAATAATTTTGCTAGGGATCTGAAAAATTTTAGTCTTTGCCGAAGTAATACGCAATAGTACCTAAACAAGAGAGGCATGATGTTGTATTTTGACTAAATGACCTCTTCTCTCAAAAATCACACGCTCTTGTTTGTATTAAATTTTCAGATGGGAGGTGATTATTTAAATGGAAATAGGACAGGAGTTATAACGAGACTCTCTAAATCTAATCTCTCAGCAGTTAATTGTCCTTCATAGCTCTTGGCGCTATGCCAGTGTCTCATCTAAACCTAAAATTAAAGTGTACGTAGTCCAATATCGGCTCTGAAACAAATACAAAAATCAAGCAATAATTGTTTCAATGTAAATACGATAACCTAAGCATGCACTAAAAAATGTTTACCCATAATAAGAAAACAGCTTATGAAAAATTAGAAATTAGGAGCAAATAATAAAAGAGGATATTATTCACAAGAGGATTAGTCGTTGAATATTTGAATTATGAATGATACCCGCCTGCTGTAATTAAGTGTAATTAATATATTAATAACATCTCAAACACTATCAGGAAATAGCGCATAACTTTATTTTTCCTCATTTTCCGCAGCTCACACCTTGCTGTCCGCTGTTGCCGGCCTCTGCATCTGAAATGTACTTCGCTACAGCCTCGAATAATAACCGTGGCCTACGTGGACTAATAATCCACACATCACACGGAAATTGTTCTTTATAGGAAAATAGATGCTTAAATCTTTTCTCAAATGCTTCAATACGCACTTGATATGAGATATATTCTTGTAATGATCTATATATATATATATATATAAAGAGGGAAGAAGAACAAAGAGCAGGAATGTGAGGAAAGTCGCGCTACTTCTTATAAACCACTAGAGAAACATGAGACGAAGTTCGTCGTATACAATTAAAAGAAAGGATTAGATGAAGGATTGCGTCACCTTGAAATCAACACCTAATCACAGTTCTCCACTTACAGTACTTTTAAAAGTTTAAATGCGAATAGTGACAGTCTGTGCCAAGATTTTTTAGCAATGTTTGCTAGCACGCATGCCCAGACGAAACATTTATAGTAACTGTATTTTAATTACATAACCTCGTCTTCTCCTTTCTCAATTATTCCTATTATGGCTAAAAAAATTAGTAAAACAATACATATATTATTACTGTTACTTGTATCCCTTTATCATGAACAGAATAATAAGCCAGACTGATACTACAACGATGATTTTTAATAAACGAAGCACCATAACTTCAAAATATTCAATCTGTAACGACATAAATTCAAATTACGTGAATTTGTGACTAACTTAAGATTATGAATCTATAGGCTATTTTATGAGTTATTCCACATTTTTACTGGCCACATGAGACAAATTTAAATCCTCAAAGAAACAGAATCCAGTTAACAGGAGCTGCAGTAGGAAAAGAATAGTTTTAGAAGACTGATGTAGTGATTCAAATTGCTATTCACTATGGGTCCTACCAAATACACGGTCACCCTACTGAAATTTATTGTTTTCTTATATTACTAAATACTTAGAAACAATAACCAAACATTTTTCTACATTTCGTGAGATGTTCTTATTTCTCTGTTAACACAATCTAACTAGAGTTCTGAAAAAGCAAAGGAAACAAGGCTTTTAAAACATCTTTAAGTTAGAATTCCTCTTAAATGTTCAGAAAGTTGAAATATTTTTGAAGATAAGTTTTTTTTCCTATTTAGTAAATGACAAATTAATACCAAACGGTTCGCAAAAATATCACCTTTGCTCTTCTGTAAGTGAAGTCATGTGGTTCGTTAATTTAAGGTGTACATAAAATAAAAAATATTTTCACTAAGGTTTTCCTAAATTGGTGCTTATAGATACATGTTTCATTCTTAGTGTATTTATTTACCATTTATTACGAGAGTAATAGAAGCCACTGTGCTTCCATCCATCGAGCAGTTTAAAAATTAAACTACGAGGAAATAACCATTTTTCCTCGGAACTTATTTATTCTTAGCAACATCTACCGAAGAGCTTTTGGAGATGTGCTTGGACGTCGTGATTTACTACTGAATTACCATGTGTTAATAGTTCATGGCAAAGGTAGTTTTTCAAGGCTTTGTAAAGCAACGGAGATTATTTAATCACCAAACGTCCACAATTCCGACAGGCATTTCTAACACAACAAAACTATTTATCTGCTACTGTCTCGTTCTTTGTTTAACACAGAATTCTGTTTATTCTAGAGAATTGCTTTGATTTTATTAAATTACTATCCGTTTATTGAATAGCAGCAGATAGATGCAGATTTATGCAAAAGAGTAAAACAGGATTATAGCCAAACAAACAAAACAAAGTGCTTGGCTTCCGTAATTTTACTGAATTCATTTATGACTATTTCATAGTCCAAGCGCAGCAGAGATCGGCCTTAATTTTAACGGTTCTGGAATAACTAATTGAGTCCTATCTAGGAATCTACTCTAAGCGATTAAATAATGGATAACGAGATTAGGGAAATGGTTGTGGTCGCTAAAAAGTTTATGTGGTGCTTAGTAATAGGCCTTATTATAAGTGAGCAAGTATTTTTACTTTATTGCAACCATTTTATATTACTTTTACTATCCAAAATAAGTCCAATTTTAGTCTTACAAATACAAATGAGTGGGTAGTTTATCTGAATTCAGATACTCTTTTTGTTGGACACCTTTGCCAAGTTAATCATTAATTACATCAAGCCGTCTATGAAAGTTTATTTTCCTACTTTTACATCACCGGTTTCTCCATTAGAGAAGCTATTATGCGTCTATTGATATAATAGAACAATATGCGACAATAAAGAGTGGAATGTCAAAATGTGGAATTTTCATGTCGATTGATTATGAGAATCTGAGGGAAATGGAACGCTCAACTATAAAAAAATAACATAAGTCTCCAATAGATTAGAATCTAGTTCCCTGATTCTGCGGCTAGGAGTGAAGCCTTAAAGGAATAAGGTATAAAGGAGTAGCCAAGGCCTAGATAGAATTTGGATTGAAATTCGACCCTGTAAAAAAAATTATCGATTGTCAATATCGTGTCTTTAACATGTATTATAACTGACCAGTGTAGACGAAGAGCATGAAGAAAAGCGGATAATCCCTCCATGAGAACGAGAATTGATATGGTCATGACGCCGAAGAAGAAGAAAATTACATAAGCAGCTATGTATCCAGCAACACCGTCCAGATTAAAAGCATTCACTAGTACCATATGCCAAAGAACTTCAGAGAGCTCTGAGAAAAAATAGTTGTAATTAGGAAGTGCTAAACTAAATAAAACTACTTCGCTGAAAATGTTGAAGTAATGGACTAACGTGCATGGGCTAGCGAAAGTGCCCACAGACGAAGGTATGATGCGGTATGTGATACACAGCCTAATACATATTCTATAGTATGAATTGCTTGATGTACCATCACATCTCCGAAGGCCTATAATAGTCTGTACTTTTTCTGGATCATAATTAAGAATTAAGTCATTAGAGTGGTATCTATACTTCTTCGTGTCCATGATCTTCGGAGTGTGCTTCAACGGTTTTCTTGGATCCTCCGTTGATGATTATTTCGGAATCATCCGAAGTTACATTAGCTCGCACCGACTAAAAATAATATGTACTTTACGTGGAGAGGTAAAAAACAGAAACTTGATAATAGAATTAAAGCCGTTATTTCTCCAGTTAGTTGTGTACACCAAATGTCAATGATAATTAATTGCTGTAAAATTGGTATATTTGGTGAAGCAATTAATGCTAATGCGAAGATGTCGCCTAACATCTCAATATTCCATGTTATACGAAGCACTATTACGGAAATTTCCTTTACTGCGACCGTTTACCTACTTAAGTAGGATTAGAAGTACGTCAAGTACTAAAGACTTTTTCAGATATATTGAAAAGTGGGAAATAGAAAAATCTTTAAAGAAATTATTGTATTATAGAGAAACGTTTTCTGTGACTCTTTCCGCTAAAATCACGAAACATATACAAAAATGAGGTTTTTCCTATGCAACGCCTGATTTAAAGTTTATAGTATTCCCATTTAAATGTGAAATAAAAAGTTATTATATTATATACATATTCTTAATAAAAGCCGGGTCATTTAAATTAAAGATTAGATTTATTTTATCTCACTTCTCAAGTTTACCCAAGGAAACGATTTCTGAAATCAGCGAGTTGATCTCTCACAGGTTGCGCGAGAAGAACCTTTACTAAGGAATACTCTTTGTAAAATAATTTTGGTAAACTGTAGAGACATCAAAATGTATTATATAAAGAGCGATATGGCTAAATTCGAGCTGAGAGCTTGTGCTGGCAGCTACGCACAAATAACAACAACATACTCTCAGTGAAATCAATCTTCACATTATAGGAGCCGAATCAGGGTCAAGTATCGCTAAAAGAATGAGTAGTGCGTAGGGTAGAACTATTGAAATCTATTATCTATATTAATTGGCTCTGACTGAGAGTCTTCGGATAGAAGCTGTCTCACGTAAAAGAGTCGAATAATAAGTATTTCACGTGTATATGTAAATAAATAGATATATACATATCCTCAAAATCAATGAGATATTTTCAGAAGATGGTCTAGAAATTGAGCAAAAATATCTTAGTCATATTTACCATATTGCTTCCCATTGCTTTCGTCTTTTTTTTCTGCTCCAATAAAAAATGGATGGGTTTTCCAAATAGCATAATTGGGATACAAATAATGGCAATCACCACAAGAATTGCCTCTACTGCTCCCTAAAATCAGGAAGTTACAAAATTTGTAATTTCTTACAAAACACGGAACGATAAGAGTGTCCAGAAATTAAAAAGTAACTAGGAATGCATTTTTCTAACTAATGAAAAAGAACTTGCCTGTCCAGGATACCATTGAGTTAAGTAACAAGAGTCCTGCTCAGCGTACTGAGGAGTGCCAGTCACATTGCTTATAACCTATAACCTTGCTCCAATATATTACAGATGTATTTTTATTCTAATTTCAAATTGTAAGAGACAATAAACCTTATCCAACTGTACAAATCCTGGTTCGCGAGCTTTAAACATAAACATGTTAATTAGACCAATCTGAAAAAAACGTTTAGAAAATGGTAGAATAAGTGAAAGAAAGAAGCTGAGAGTTTAATCTTTACCAAGAGAGATGGAGCACAGTGAGATCCAGGATAAAGTTGACCGAAGATAACATCTTCATGTACCCAGAAGAATATCCATTTCAAGATAATCTATAAAATAGTGTTTACATTTTGGAAAGACGGAATCTGACAATACATTCGTTTCAACTGAAAACAAACCTGCAAACAGAGATACATGAAGATACATCCCATGAATAGCATCTGTGGAATAAAAACTGTGTAGATCTCAATCTTTGATTTGAAGAATCTAGAATGAAAGCTGATATGTATAGTCACACTTATTTTCGTTTTCTACTTTGTTCACTCTATTTCTAGCAATAAACAGATACGAAATGTATTAAGGTTAATGCAAAAATATGAATCAAACCTATGGTTAAAAAAGCTGAGAATAACTCCAAAGGTCATTTGAGCTATTCCTATGATAACTGATAGTTTCATTTTCATCGAATTTAAAAAGTTCAATTTATTCTCAGCCATATTCCATATGGGATCAACTCCATAAACATAAGGACCATCATCATGTTGATAGCCATAGAAAGGATCTACCTAAATTAGATGTGTTTTTAATTTAGCATTCTATATTTCATACTTCTCGCCACATACTTACCTCTAAAAGCAGGTCTTTCTTTTCTAGATAAGTTTGATTGAGCCATATGGAGAGCTCCTTTTGACTGCAAAGTGTCATTTTATTTCTACCAACTACAATTCATTTTCCAAGAGTTATTCTGACTTACTCATACGGATTCTTCCAAGAACTTCCGAAAATATTAAATGATTTAGCAAACATATCATTATAGATGAATCCTGCATGGATAGAAAATAACCCCATCAATAGGATGATATAACGGCCACCAAAGAACATTCCGAAAATCTGCAAATAACTTCAAAATAAATTTTTCCCCGTAAAATTACTTACTTTTATGAACATTAAGAATCTAACCTCATCCTTGATATTCCTTTCAATAAGGTTTTTTTCCCTTAATACAAAATACAGCCCGGCTAAAAACATTATAATCCCGTGGCCCAGATCACCGAACATACAGGCGAAGATGAAGGGAAAAGAGATTATTGTATATGGAGCTAAATATAGGAAACAATACCATTCATGCCATAAAATTAAACCATCAATATTCTGAAACCTATAGATTACTTCTAAGACGAAAATTCTACCTGGGTTTAACTCTAGATAAGAGGCAATTCCATATGAATCCACAATTCCTTGAAAAACTTCTGTAAACTTATTTGTACGATTATAGGTAGGTGGTTCTTGACTTGTCTCTAAAACGTTGAGAACAGGACGAACCGTGGATCCTGAGGACTCCTAAAATACGAAAATATATTACACGACTAAACAAAATTTAGAGAATGTCTTTATAAATCACACTCACTGCTCCTCTTTCAAGAGCCATTTTTACATCATCAATATGTACAAGAGGAACCCAGCACTCAGCAACGAAAAAGCGACCAATACCATCAAAGGTAAATAGATTTAGATGATGATAAACCGTCTTCTGCATACGAACCTATAATGCCTTTTTTATCTTTTTCCTGTATATTCGTTCTATAAGACTTGATCTCTCTAATTCGTTATTTCTTTCTCACTATTTTTCCTTTTAGTGTTCCCATTCAATTTTCTCCCACCCTTTTTTCATTCCATGTTTCCCTTCTTTTATAATCTTTCCATATTCTATTTCCTCACCTGCTTAAGCCACTGATTATGATTGTTGGCAGCTGCTTGTAGAACTCTAAATCTATGTTCTTTAGTTTGTCCAATAACAGTTTGAACGTCTTGTAAACGTGCTCTGACATCATTTCGAGCTGATTGTCTTTCCTATAATACTTTATGTATATTTATTCACTCATTACTGTATCTAAACTATTTTACCTTAAATGTTTTTGGACAGTTCTTCAACAGCTTGGCTTTAAATCCATCACACACTTTATCCACAATGCTTTTCATGCGATCTCCTTTGTAAAACACTATAAATACTGACTTCTGCAGCTTCTCGTTCTATAATACGTAAAGTCGAATTATTTTTACAACTGACATTAGAATAAAAAGAGTCTCTATTCATTAATTACATTTTCATCTTCCAAATCTTCTTCAATGGCTGCACTTCTTAAATAAGCAGTATGATGGCATGCTCTCCATAGTACTCTCTCAAAAGCAAGAAGTCGTTCCCGTCTAATGACACCCACGGCGTAGCTAAAATCAATGTGAACATTGTCATTTCTGGACCTTTTGTGATTAAAAAACCTTGTAACTTTTCTTACCTGATTGGAGCCTTTTCAGCCTTTCCATATTCTTCTTCCTGAATGTCTAGTTCTTCGGCGGCTTGATCATCCATGCCCTAGACATATACGATTTCATGATAAATATATAATTACGCTTATTATTGGATTAGTAATAATTATTTATCACATACCCCTTGAAAAAATTCATCAGTTTTGTCCAGTACTGCATCCCACTCTTTCAATTCCAAATAATTTTTCTTTAGTTGAGCATCAGACTCATTCATATTAATCACATCTCGTTCTAAGTCATTGAGTGTTGTCTAAAAAATATTTTGGAATGTATAATATATGTATACTATTTCTTTGCATTTCCAATCTTTTTCTACCTCTAACTGATTAAGCTCTGCGGTTGGCATAACAGAATAGTCTCCATCATCAATTCTCCCAGCGATTATAATATTGTCCTTTGTGATCTGTGATTCCAGAAATCCTGAAATATAATATTCTCCCTAATTATTGCATGGATTAGCAAGCTCTTCACTAATCACGCCTTTTATCACTAACGAAGTTTCCTTTCCATCTCATCGAATCGCCTTATATCTCGAACGAACATCCGTTGAAAGGCGTTAACATTTGGATTCAGCTAAAATTAAATGGTTAAATGACCTTTTTAATGGTTAGTAATGATGTTAAAACAATAGCATTTTGAAATAAATAATTATCACAGCATACATCTTTAAACTGTACGTAGGGTTGTTTCCCCAATTCAGCTACGCAATTGAAAGCGGCATCTTTTTCCACAATCAACTGGCAGAAGCGCATCTCCTCGGAACGGGTCAACGACCCCATCCTGATTCTAAAATTGGGGAGTATATTATAATAGATCAATTTAAATCCCATCAATAGAACATAGATTTCCATAATTTTCTTCTTGATATATAACTGATAAGGAGAGAAAGACTATCAAATAATAAATCCATTATAGAATAGCTCAGTGATAGACAAAGCGTAATTTGTAACCGATGACATGATGAATTTATATAATTCTTACAAGCTACTTTAAAATACATAACAAGACGGTAAAGAAGTCGCAAATAGAATTACTGGTATTTTACAGGTAGAAGTTATCCTTGTTGGCTTGAAAATATTTAAGATATTGCAACCCTTCTATATAAAGCAATAATTTCAGTATATTTAATGAGAAATTAAACTATGGATGTTTCACTATAGTCCCATTAAAAGCTGAAGCTAGCATTATTATGATAAGAGTTTGGAAATGTACATCGTATACCATTAGTTCGTAGAAATTTAAATCTCGTTTATTGAAATTTAGTGAGAAAGCGATACGCTTAAATCGATTGGAAAATTTAAGATGCAGAAACTGGTCTACACTGTGAGAGATGATTGGAATATAAAGATACTAAATATTGACAAGGTGGTGGAAAAGTACCTGCCAAAGCTATAAGGGTTTAACCAAAAACAATGGATATGGTAATTATTTATCTATGAATATATATATTGAGGTATTATTCAGGATACTAATCTCGAGCTTTCGGGTTTGCGGGAAAATCAGGAATTTCAAAAAGTTGGGTTTTCAGGAATCGAGCAAAAACGGAACTGCCAAAGTACCGAGAAATTCGGGACATTCCTGAATAACAGCCCTAATATATATGGCTATTTTATAAATTGTCAAGTAGTCAAATTGAGAGAAAATTATAAAGGCTTCGCGCTCGTAGCTCTGAAATGGTGATGAGGTAGTGAAAACAGTTTCATTGTCGCTGCGCGAGAGACCATTTCATGGTCTTCGGCCGCGGTCGTCCTCGGCGTCTCTTCAATCAATGTACTCTCTAACACATCATCTTCGTCAATACCGTCACTTGTTCTCGCAAAATCTCTGATTTTTTCAGGTAACGTTGAAATAAAGTATGCTAATTACATAATCTATAGTTTAGTGAGTAACGTAAGTTACTTAATACCATTTGAAGTCATTATTGATAACACTATATAGTCAATCCACTGTACTGCTTAAACTTGACTGTAATGTTAGGATTATTCTCTAACACCACAAAAATTACGTAATCCATGACCTTGTAGGGTGAAATGACTTCACGTAATAGCATTTATAAACTACTGGTTCCAGATAACCTCCCATGCATAGTCCATCCACCACCTAACGCAAAACACCACCAATTTAGATTTTATACTACAGACCCCCAGAGATTACACGCAAACGACAAAGGCTCACTGATTAAATTATTACCACACTACCATAATTTAACAAGACAAACCAGTGCTCCACACTCCGTGCAAAA
The DNA here is from genome assembly GCA_020740425.3 of Heterorhabditis indica. Lineage (NCBI taxonomy): Eukaryota > Metazoa > Nematoda > Chromadorea > Rhabditida > Heterorhabditidae > Heterorhabditis > Heterorhabditis indica. The sequence continues at coordinate 123,871 of JAJAVP010000065.1, forward strand.
CTATTTTATCATAGCTAGAACAAAGATTCAACATTCGATTATAAATACTTCGCAAATTATTCTCCAACTGTGAAACAAAGTCGCGTACAACCTATAACAAAATGAAAATTGGCTCAGAGAAGACGATAGAAATATACTAATATTAAAAATCCATATCTGTTCCAACAACACAATCATCATAAGAATACAGGAATGAACAACGGAATAACACATCCAACAAAAGGCAAAACAACCTATTACAACAAGTTGAAAACTCAACGAAACAGTACAAAATCAGAAACGTCAAAAAGAATATTTCTTAGATAAAGCGCCGTAATAATAATCACTCATCATCGTCGTCCTCCTCCTCCTCTTCTTCATCATCATCATCATCATCATCATCATCATCTTCATCATCATCATCTTCATCATCATCATCTTCATCATCCTCATCATCAGATTCCTCTACCTTTTTACTTGTAACATTAGGTGCCTTAAAGAAATTGATCATTTTAAACTGGTTTCCATCAACAAATTCAACATGCTTAGTAGTAACCTTTTTTGTGAGCACCTTATTCTTCTCGACAACTTCTTCAATTCCCTCATCGCTTGAACCGATCTCCTCATCACTTTCGTCCTCATCAGAGTCAGCAGGTTTCAGCTCCTTAGCTGCTTTTCCGTCCTCCTTCAAACTTCATTGATAATTTTTCAAAATTTACAAATGTTTGATAATAAGAATACCTTCTTCTTATTCGTTTCGACTTTCACTGTTTCAGGATTTTTTTGCACTCTTGCGTAGAATACATCAACAGGCCGTCCTGCCAACTTCAACCCCTTTCCTTTATCAAATGCAGCCTTAGCGTCGTCTTCATTTGCAAATAATACAAATGCTCGCCTATAACCATCTTGAATTGGCAAGAAACAAAATTTAACTCATAAAACACTGTTCAGCTACTAAACACGCTACCTAATAGATCCTTTTAAATATCTCGGAATCTTAATAGATACGGCAGCCCTAAACACATTCTTAATGTCCTCTTTTGTAACAGTTGCTGGTATTCCATTAATGAAGAGTTCAAGTGGATTAACAGCTGGGGAAGGTGATTCTGAAAATTTCACTAAATACTAGTAATGTATTCTTTTGTATATATATCTCACCCTTTATCTTGGAATTAGAGGATTTAGTTCCACAAAAGTCGACAATTAATTCCTTTCCTCCAATTTTTGCTTTAGACAATGCTGCATGCGCCTTAAAGACAGTAATAAAAATGATAACCAATTATCATGATCACCTAAGATATTCCACATAAGGCAAATAGAAAAGCTGTGAACTTACTTTTTTACACGCAGCTTCAGTTTTGAATACAATCCACGCATATGATGAACCAGGTCTATGACGTACAGTGTCAGTATCTGCGTGTAAAGCTTCAAGTTCACGAGTCTAAAAAAATATTACTACATAACATTTGAAACAAGTAATCTAACTTAATAATAAGAAATACCTTGGTACTTTTAGGGAACCCTTTGATGAAGATAGACCGTTCGTCGCGATCAGTCCTCCTTGCATTTTCTTCATTAACTATTTGACTACTATCCAGCTACAATATTTTCCCAATAAACGCAAAATAATTCCATAGAATCAAAACCGTAATATTAAACATTATAATTGTCACCTTCATTTGTTTTCCTGAAGGAGGCTCATCTTCAGCCTTCCGTTTCAATCCCTTCTGATCTTGCTTTACAGGTTCATGCTGCATCAATTTGAGGTACATTACAATACACCCATACAAGATCACATCACAACCACCTATCTCTTACCTCTTTTTTAGCTGATGTTTTAGGATCAGTCTTTAAATCTCCTTTCCCTTTCGTTTCGCTATTCTAAACCAAACTTAAAATAGCATAATACTTCAAAAACTTCTCAACTCCCACCAGAACCAACCGTACATTTTTGGGCGTTTTCGTTTCTCTAGATTCCGCTTTGGAACCAACTTTTACATCTTGTTTCTTTTTCCCTGGATCCTATAAAATCATATTCACACAAATGATACAGTATTAAATAGCACTAGCGCACCCAAAACTGTTACCTCTTTCTTCGCTACTGGACGTGAAGCAGCTTTAACTTCTTGTTCTTGTTCTTCATCCTATACATATAAATATTAATGCAACCACCAACTGAGCCATACGCTAACTATAGAACAACTAACCTCTTCTTCATCTTCGTCTTCCTCCTCATCTTCATCAATATCTTCATCCTCCTGTTCGTCAGCTTCATCCATCTCCTCATCTTCCTCACTATCATTCTCGTCCTCCTCATCATCACTATCGTCCTCGAAATTTAGTTGAGGCTTAAGATCGGAAGCTTTCTTACTTGTAGGATGAGGAGTAGATGGATTTTTTTTACTCTGCAACAAGCATAAACTAACATTTTTCCCCCTGGAATGTTACGAAGAAGAAAAAACTAACAGCTGTTACAGGAGTTGCCACTTCAGAAACATCAACCGATTTTTTACCAGCACTCTTAATCTCGCTTTTAAGAGCACTTTTAGGTTTCTTAAGTGCCGGAGTATTTGCAGGAGTTTTTTGGGCGGGTTCAGTTTCATCTTCGTCTTCCATACTCTCCTCATCCTAAAATGTGCATGAGCATTGGATATACTAACTTAATTTGAAATCTGGACAAAACCTCATCGTCCTCATCATCCTCTTCATCGTCAGAATCTTCCACGGATTTACTTGGCTTATTAGACGAGTTGACTCCTTTTTTGGGAACAGCTTTCTCTTCTTCTTCTTCATCATCATCTGAAAGAGATTTTAAAGCTTAATCATTCCCATAGATATAAGAAAATAAAATACCATCATCGTCTTCATCATCTTCTTCATCCTCGTCTTCTTCTTCGTCCGACTCTTCTTCTTCTTCTACCGGTTTTTTCTTTTGTTCTTTCTTGGTAATAGGCTTACTGGGTGCTAAAATAATATTGCAAATTTTAAAATATAAAATGGTGATAATACAAGAAAACCACCTTTATTATCGTCACTTTCTTCTTCGTCCTCATCAATCTCCTCATCTTCATCATCTTCATCATCCATTTCCTCATCTTCCTCATCGTCGTCCCCATCAGATTCAACGGCCTAGACATCAAATATGAAACGACTTATCAACATATCATCGGTAATATTGACCCATTGATTAATGCTACCTGCTTCATATTTCCATTACTTTTCTTTTTCTCCGCAATCTCTTCCTCTTCATCTTCACTGCTATCATCCTTCTTCTTCTAGAAATGTTCCTTATTCAATTTTAATAAACTAAAGAACTCAGGCATAACTCACTTGCACGATCTTCTTAGCCTTCTTTGTAGCAGGAGTGTTTGGTGCAGATTTCACTTTTTTCATGGGCTTTTCTGCAAAATTTTCTTCAACTTCAACGGTAAAAAAAAACAAACATAGACCAAAAACCCAACCTACCATCATCATCATCATTCTCCTCCTCGCCATCAAATCGTTTCCTCTTCTCGCTAAAGGAACCTTGGAAACCTCCACGTTTTCCAAGAGGAGTGAAATTTCCCTGCCCACCACGTGAGCCAAATCCTCCACGAGGAGAGAAATCTCCCCCTCTTCCTCGGCCTCTATTCCCTTTAAATAAGATTTCAATAACAAACTAAATATCATATAGAATCCAGGATGAGCATACCTGAGAACCCATGCCCTCTAGAACCGAAATCACGCCTGCCGCGATCCGAAACTTCTCCGCCACGGCCTACAATACAATTTTAGATTTGCAATCTAGCCATGATGAGAATAATTCTTGATGGTATTATGCACTGAAATGTATTTAATCATTATATAATATCTAACCTCCACGAAACCCGCCCCTGAAACCTCCAGATCTACCACGGTCGCCCCCACGAAATCCACCAGGAGATTTACCACGATCACCTCCGCGAAAACCTGAGTTATTGATTTTCACAAAACGCGATAAACTTCTTCTTATTTCGTAATGACTGATTACACACAATATATCCAGACAGTACAAATCTACCTAATACTTAAACATGGTAGTTTAAAATAACCCTTGACATACCTCCTCTGAAACCAGGAGAACCTCCCCGACCACCACGGAATCCTGAAGTTTTAAAAGAATGCTGCATTATGTATTACTTATTGAAATGAAAACTTAAATTACATTAAGTACTAACAGAACACCTAAAATATTTGAACTCACCAGACCCCCCTCGACCTCTCGCGGGACTGTCGTAACCCATTTGAGAAACTGAAACATGTAAATATAGATGAGCAACATCTTATCTCCATAGAAAAAACTAACAAAATCTACCAGTGCTCATAATCATCAAAGAAAAAATATCAAACAATCAATAGCTACACCCAAAATTTAAAATTGTTGCCAAATTTCTACGTGGGCCAACCATAAACTTCTATTGGACAGCTACGCAATTGTCTTTGCTTGTAAGATATGGCAAATTGCCAGGAAATCTCACAGCAGGTACCATTTTGTAGTTTTCATGTATGGATACAATTTGTGGATAAAAAATATACCATTATGTATATAATGTCTCTACAACTATCTTTCAAATGTTTGCACTTTGTATTTGTGTTTAAACATTAAAGTGGGTCGTAAAAATAATGTAAATTCATGTGTAATTGTAATATCGTCAATAGGATATCTAAACTATACTTTGGACAAAAATCTTAGATTATTAGTCTTTTAGTCTAGCGGAATTCAGTTAATAAAACCGTTCAATTCTCGACATTTTTCATTAAATCACGAGAAACTTGTTTTTTTTTACTCCTGAATGTATATTTTAATGTTTTATCCATATTTTCCAACCTGATTAGTAAGGAATATATTTGATGTATATTACTTTTCAGTAGCAATGAATATTCGATGTGCACGACCTGAAGATTTAATGAACACTCAACATGCAAATTTGATGTGTCTTCCGGAGAATTATCAAATGAAATATTATTTCTATCATGCACTCTCTTGGCCACAGCTCTCTTATGTCGCTGAAGACTATAAGGTTTGTACCTTAGTTAATTTGACTAATTTATCTTATTAATAATTGGATTTGTGAATACCTAGTACCTGTTGTCATTTTTGAGTGTATTTCTTAACATAACTAATGAACGTCGTACTTAACTGATAAGGTCCTAGAATTTTATTTTCTTATGTATTTAGCTGCTTCCATGAACAGCTAAATTTCCTGGAAAATATTATCACACGTTATGTAATTGGTGGTAAAAATGGATTTAGTCTTTAAGAAATAACAATTATATGTTGGCCAAATTATTATAGGGCAATGTAGTAGGATATGTACTTGCGAAAATGGAAGAAGATCCTGATGAGGAACCCCATGGTCATATTACTTCCCTTGCAGTTAAACGATCGTATCGAAGATTAGGTTATTTTCATTCTTTATATATTGAAAAAAGTTTCATTATTTGGTTCACCAGTTTTCAAATTCAGTTGGTGTTTATGTTTATTCACTGGCATTATTACTGATTTCGTAATGCTATGTAGATTATTAATTTAATAAAGTTGCAGAAATTGCTAAATACTTTTTCAGGTTTGGCGCAAAAGTTAATGGATCAAACAGCTCGAGCGATGATCGAGACTTTTAATGCCAGATATGTTTCACTCCATGTTCGAATTAGTAACCGAGCCGCACTTAACCTATACCAAAATACTCTCAAGTTTACTGCTAGTGAAATAGAACCTAAGTGAGTAAATCATACTACTGATTTGTGAAAATCGTTGTAAATCTAATGGTGTACTTAATGTTTATTTGGACTACTTTATTTTGAACTGACTAGGTATTACGCCGACGGAGAGGACGCATATGCCATGAAACGTTGCCTTGTACAATTTGCAAAAGATAATGATATTGAACCAGCTGATAAAGAAGCATTCTTTAATCCAAAAATGATTGACGAAAAGAAGAAAAATAGACAATAATTTCGATAGATTATTATGAAGATGTCAAACTATTAGATTACCAATTTTATCCTACGTTTTGATCTCTGGTGATATGTACGCGATGTAGGGATAGTCTGTACTTATTTTTTAAATTGATTCTAGTTGTTTTTTTTTGTATAATGAACTCACAAATTATCTTATAGACACTAATAAATTTGTTTCTTATAGCTTGTTGTTCTAACACTGGTTTATTCCATCCATTTTTATAAGTGAGAGATATAATTTTGCTCGGAGATGTGGTTTATTTCTCAGATGGGAGAGGATAATGAAAATCCAGCGCGTCAAGAGGTTGTGAAACAAGGCATTTCTCAACTAAATAGGATGGCATCAATTCTGACTCCTCCATGTGATTCAAAAAATATTGCAATGAGTCCACTGTTGGTCATTTGACATTTATATGTAGTGGTGTAAATAAACATTGGTCATCAATTTTAGGTCAGAAAACTCTCATCTAAAACAAATTTCATCTGATATTGATTTAGTGGACGTGTCAATTCCTCCCGAGTCAAGTTATATATTTTTTTTCCAAGTGGGTTTGCTCATCCAATATATTTTAATAGTTGTCTTAGTATTAGCCACGCTAAAGATTGTTTCCAGGTAGTCTTTCCATTTTCAATTGCTGGTGTTGGAATGGTATTCGCTGGTGTTGTACTTGATTTTGTGCAAAATTGGCGATTGTTTAAAGAAGTTCCAGAAACCTTTATTCTTGTCCCTGCTCTTCTTGGTCTTAAAGGAAATCTCGAAATGACTCTTGCCAGTAGACTTTCTACATTGGCTAGTTTCTTAGAACTTACCTCTATTAAATAATGCTTTGAGTGCATTTTAGGATTAATACTGTATAATCAATAAATATTTAAGGCAAATTTGGGACATTTGGACTCTTCAAAACAACGCCGCGATACAATTACTGCAAATTTAGCATTGATACAAGTACAAGCTACAGTTGTAGCTTTTCTTGCATCTGCTTTTGCCATTGCATTAGCTTGGATTCCGCATGGTCAGGTACGTGTTAGTTTTCGCAATAGTATTTTATTCTGACTTTTTCTGTCAAATGAATGACGATATACTTTTTTCACAAAATAAAGTTCTATTTTCTCATAAAAACTAGTTTTAATTTGAAATAGAATTGTAAAATTCAATCATTCAGTTGGATTGGTCACATGCTGCTTTATTATGTGCATCTTCTTTAGCCACTGCTTGTAGTGCATCATTTATTCTCAGCATTTTAATGGCATTCGTTGTTCTCTTTTCTCGAAGTTATAATATAAATCCTGACAATGTAGCCACTCCAATTGCAGCATCACTAGGTCAGTTTATAGCAGTTCACTTTAGTTTTATACATGATATAAGCCTAGCTCAATTTGACAATGTTTTTAGGTGATCTTACCACCTTGGGTGTACTATCTGTCTTTGGTTCAGTTTTTCTAAAAGCACATTTAACAGAATCATGGTTAAACATCTTTATAATTTTTGTATTTCTCATAATCACACCTTTATGGGCTAAAGTAGCCATAGGAAATGAAGGAACAAGAACTGTAAGTTTTTTATGCCTTTAGGTTTGTTAAAATTGATTAAAGTTAGTAATTTTGAGCATTTTATTTCTATTACTAGAAAAATCATGGTTAACTATCTTATTAATAAAGATTATAGGTTTTATCTAATGGTTGGTCACCTGTTATCTTTTCAATGCTTATCAGCAGTGGAGGTGGTTTTATTTTAGAGAATGCTATTCGAAGGTTTCCCAACATTGCAATTTTTCAACCTGTAATTAATGGTATGTATGGTAGTCATTTGGTAACTGTTCGGTAATCTTATTTTAGTTAGTTGTATGATAAATATATGATTAGTTTTTAAAATTATATTTTTATAGGAGTGGGAGGTAACTTGGCTGCTGTACAGGCAAGTCGTATGTCGACCTACCTTCACCAATCAAATACTATTGGTGTATTACCTAATGGTTGGGTTATTCAACGCTTCACCAGCTTTAAAAGGGCTTTTTTTAGTGGAGGTAAACGTTTTTACTAATTTTAACAAATACCGCATTTGAATATTCATTAACTTTTATAGATTTGAAGTATGCTTGCTTAGGATAAATTGATTCATAATATTCTAGACTGGGATTCACGCTCAGCGCGAGTTCTTCTCTTTTTGGTGGTGCCAGGTCACATTGTTTTTAACTGGTTTATCCGCGCACTTCATTTTGGAACCGTTATACCTCCTCATGGAGCTCTCTTTACTAGTTTTTATTTGATAGCAGCAGTTATACAGGTAATTTTGAAATTCTAGTCATTAGTATTATATCCATACTTTTATTCTTAATTTATTTAGGTATTACTAGTGTTATTCGTATGCCAGTACATCGTAGTACTTATGTGGAGTTGGTGTATAAATCCTGACAATGCAGCGATTCCTTATTTAACTGCCTTGGGAGACTTGTTTGGTACCTTTCTTTTATTTTTAGTTTTCTTACTGCTGGATAACATTGATTCAAAGGAAATTATGATAACTAGGTATTTGGTAATACCGTAATGTGATTTTGTATTATTATTTTAGCGTATTATATAATTTGTTCTCCACCTATTATTGTTTTCATATTAGTTCCATGTTTTAGGCTTTTTATTTTCACTATACTACATTTATTTTATAAATTTTTAAAGTGTGTATTGTGGCCTTAAGTAGATTTTTGCTCGGATATTACCTTTAAGGAACTAATAGAAAATGTTGGTTTGCATGTTATTTGTGATGGACATTTGTATATATTTATGTATATAAGTATATAGATTTGACTGTGGTGTAAAGTCTAGCTCATTACTTTATATTCTGCATAATTTACTGTGATGTATAGTTGTGCAATAGCATATTATTATTATTAATTTATTATTACTATTATTATTATTATTATTATTATTTTTATTATTACTATAAGTTATCAAGGGTAGTAAAGGTTAAGTATTGAAGAGGTTTTTTTTTGATGATTTAGAGATACTAGAAATCTTACCTATATATTTATATCGTGTTTGCTTATTGAATCTGAGAATATATATATGGCTACGTTTATCAGCATTCGAAACTGATAGTTTAAATCTTCTAATGAACGAAAATAATGTATGCATCGGAGAGAGGGTGCATGTAGGTGGAGAAAGAGGGACAGTTCGTTATGTGGGTTCTGTGGAAGGATATAAAGGGCAATGGATAGGCATTGAATGGGATGATCCTTCTCGGGGTAAACATAATGGTATTGTCAATGGAAAACGATACTTCATTACTTGGTTAGTAATCTTACATTAAGTGGAGAAATAATGCGTTGAAATTACTGTTAAGTATTCATTACATAAGGTTTTTAGTAATGAAACTGGCGGATCTTTCATAAAAATAGAGAATGTGTCTTTTGGAAACAATCTGCTTGAATCTGTTATGGATCGATATGGTGCCGATATAGGTAGTAATGAAGTTATTGTAATGGACAAAAAAACGGTGGAGTTGGTAGGAATGGAAAGTACGTCACATAAGCAAAAGTAAGTTTTCCATATTTCAGATGTATTTTGTTTTATAAGCCACTTATGTTTACAGTAATGTTCATATGTTGCGTCATATCGTCTTAGATAACCGTTTCGTTGCTACTCCACCTCCTGTAGGAACACCAGTTTTTAAATATTGTTACGAGCTAAATCTCTACAATAACTTACTTTTTCGTTGGGATGATGTAAGAGAAATACTCGAATTTTTTCCAAATTTAAACGAACTTGTCCTAAGGTACGTCATTGTTATTCAATTTGTTTTAGATAGTACTTGTAATTGGCAATTTAAAAAGCGTTACGAAACAAAGAAGAATCAGTGAATTACTTTGTAGAAAAAACAAAATGGACACTGCTAGCGGAAATACTTCATGGAATTGTGCTACTTATCTACGGGATCTTATTGTCAGCGAATGCGGACTTTCTTCTGAATCGGTAGTTCAATATAGTTACAACTATATTTATGTAATATGACTCTACCAGTTCAGATCAGCCAGGTTCTGCGTTGGCTACCATCGGTTGAACGTCTTTACGCCCTTGGTAATCACCTTTGTTTTCTCAGTGCCCATCATGCAGCCGAACGCCTTACTGTGCTAGATCTGGAGAACAACCCTATCAAATGTTTATCTAACATAATGGGTTTCTACCCAAGGTATTTTGCTAATGGTAATAGGCTTTAATATTCCCTGAATTAAATAATTTTTTTAAACTTGTATTTGTAGGTTGGAGAAACTAAGCGTGGTTTCTTGTGAGATACATATTATTCGAATTGAAGAAGATCGTTTTCCTAATCTGAAAATACTGAATCTTAAAAAGAATATAATTTCAGAGGTATGCAACATTGTAAAGTTATACATAAATTTCTTTCATCAGAAATGTATATTGTTTGATTTCAGTGGAATTCCATTAATCAACTACAAAAATTGAAATTTCTAAGTGCTCTTTATATGGATTGTCATTATCTAAAATCGGAGTCAGGAATTGAAGTGCATGAGGTATTTCTATTATGTACTATAATAGGAATAATTGTCATCAATTGAAGGTTATTTTTTGTATATTAAGATCATCTTCCAATTTAGGTTATAGTCGCCAAGCTATCTCCTTTACTAGATTTGAACCGTTTTGACGTAAGTGCAGCAGAGAGAGTTTCCGCCGAAATTCGTTTCATTAATAAGTATGCAGGTGCCCCTCGGGAAAATAAAAAGGAACACCAACATGATTTAGACCGATTAATCAAGGTTCCGCCTCAGTGTTTTTAATTAACAATATTTTGGTATTGTTTCAAAAGTCTTGTTTAATATTATTCCGAGCACAAATATGTAGTGGAAAATATTCTTAGGCATCAAAACCCTAACTGTTGCAGGTTCATGGACAACCTACTCTCGATACAGCTAAGAAAGGATTGAAAATTGTTAAACTCCAAATACTATATGGGGACAGAAGTGTCGAGAAATCATTGCCACTTGGAATAACGATTCAAAAATTATTAGAAATGGTTGGGAACCAAACATTAATTTATTAAGCCTTATTATAAAAGATATAATTGCTCTTATTACATTTAGCTAGCTCGTATGTTTTGCAAGGAACTCCGAAGTATACGTCTTGAACTGGATAAAGATGGTCATCGTGTACCTTTGGACAATAATATGCGATCCATCGATTTCTATTCTCCTGAACAGGGCAATATTTTAAGATTATTGGATTTATGATTGTTAACCTTTAAAATAACTTGTTTTGGCTAGGTTACTATGCTTGACTATTGTTCTAAGTTGGACTATTTTTAACGCTATAATTGTGTACAGCACTCATATTAAAATATGGCTACGTAAATGTCTTTATGTACTGCAACTTTAAATAACAAAGAGTTGTTTCTTCCATACTTTCTTCTATCCTAATTTTAATATGTTGATATTTTCGATGCAGTTAATTTATGCATTTGCTTGTAGACTCCCAATGTCCGCAAGTAAGCCAAGTCCTCGTAAAATATATGAATTACTTATCCGCGCTGGTTCGTTATTTCTTATTTATAATAAAAAAGTATTATTTAGCTCCACTTTTAATTTAAAGCGTTTAATAGTTAAGGCATTCGACTGGAAGCGAATAACAGGACGGTTTGCACAGCTATTATGATGGTGTATCGCCTTTTACAGCGAAATATTGCTAGAGAAATATGCAACTACGTGAGTTTACCTTCATAAAGACTACACATACAGTCTAAAAACTTATGTTTAGACATTAGCAGCTACATCATTAGTATTAGCAGTAAAACATGAAGAGGACAATACGATTGGAATTCGCGATGTTGTTAATGTTATACACAGGTAAATAACCCATCGACAATGCTCAGCTGAGATGAGAAACTCAAACGATATTTAAGGATTCTTCATCCTAATGATGTACCACTGAAAATTGATACTGAGCTATGGGAAATTAGAAGAGGTATAGCCAAACTAGAATTTGTTGTTTTACGGGAACTTGACTTCGATTTGTACTTCGAGCATCCATTCAAGGTATAGTTACATGAACTTTTTATCGTAATTGACAAGCAATCCGTATATTGTATATAATTAACCGATTCTTTTTATTTAGGCAATGTGTATATATTTGGATCAGCTTCGTTCATGGATGCCAAACGAGTTTGGCTCGCATCCTGTCGCCGACTCATGTTTCACTGTTTTGCGCGACTGCTACGTGGCTCCAGAATTCATACTGGATCACTCTCCTGAATCTGTTGCTTTAGTGGTCATATCCGTTGTCTTAAAGGGAATGGATATTTCTGTACCACATTGTAAAGAATGGTACAAAGTACTCCACAAAACAATGACTGAAGGGAAATTGCGGAGATTGGAAGGAGATTTACTCAGAATTGTTTATGAAATCAATTTAAGAGATCGATAACTTTATTCCGATCACAAAATAAATTATGATTTAACAAACAGATAAAACCCATTCCATTATATCACTTAATTGGTTAACGAGCTTTCTCATTATCTTCATCCAATTTATGCCACTGGTTTTGCAAATTCTCCTTCCACATAGCTATCTATAAACCTCATCATATAAATACTTTCACAAAAATTAGGGTAGTGCCAACCTTATTATCTTCGCCACTGACGGAAAGTATAGTTCCGCAGAAAGACCAACTTACGTGCCACAGCGCACCATCAGTCTGCCAAAGTAGCTTATATATTACAGATAGAATAAAGAGGAATAAGTAAGGTTATACCTTGTCAAGAAGTTTAGCAATCCATTCCCCATTAATAATATCATTGCATCTCCAAAGAATTACGCTATGATCCTAAAAATCCTATAAATGATTTTGAGGATTAGTACAACTTAGTCATAGTTAGAAGGCTAATTTCATGGGGTCTCAAGATTATATACCTGACCGCAGCTCGCAATCGTGTGCGTTGAGTGGCTAACAACAGGACACCAAGCAACATCTCTAACATAGTCAGTGTGCCCACTGAGTGTCTTCTCACATGTCCAATCACCATTTTCTCCTTCACTGAAATAATAATTAATTAAATGCATTGTTTAAGTCATAAGCCAACGTATAGGTAATTTTCACATCCATATTTTGACAAGTTTGTCGTTGCCACACGTCACGATTCTCTTATCTATGGGTTGGTCTGCTGAACCTAACGGAGAAGTATGAAGAGCTGGAGACCAAGACACTGCATTCACACCCTAAATAAATTCTTAAGACAAAAGGGAGCAATGATTACTAAGATTTATTTATAACAATTGTAACTATCGCATAAGATTTGCACCTGTTCATGTGCTTTGACGATTTTAGTGTGTGACCACTGCGCAGTCTGCAGATTGAAAGAAAGTAACCCAACGGAAGAGTCAGCAGATGCTGTGGCTAGCAAAAGACCATGTTGATGAGGTGCAAACTCTAGGCCGTTGACACTGGCTTCATGGCCTATCCACTCATGTGCCTTTTGCCACCGTCCATTTGTTTCTTGCCATATCAGCACCCGCCTACGACACAGTATGCTTAGTTAATACTATAACATTGTACGTTTCTAAGTTACTATAAGATATATACTAATATACTTGTCATAACTAGCAGATGCTAATATCCCGTCAAACTTAGGATGAGCCCAAGCTAGTTGCCATACAGGCCCAGTATGTCCAGCCAACTCCGCAATAGGAAATGTCTGTCCTTGCTTTACCTAAATTTACTGAAAAGATAATTTACGGAATATGATGTCAAGTTACTAATAAAATAACCTCAAAAATCTTAATCAAGCGGTCACTTGAACATGTTGCAAGACGCGTGCCATAATAATTCAAACGAGCATCATGCTGAAAAATTTTTTTGAATCTCTAACAATACCTAAAACAATATTTTTGGACCAAAACATGGTAAATTACATCACATATGAATAAATAATGGTAACCCACAATGACATCCCTATGTGTTGTATCTACTTTACACGTCAACGTAGCCTAAAATAAGTAAAATTTTAAGTACTTTTCAAATACTATTTTGTTAAGAACATGTAACTATTAAAGCTAACCATAATAATACAGTGGCACGTCGATATCTGAACTTAAAATAATTATTTAGATGATAGATAATCAGCACTGCTTCAAATTAATGTTAAATAAAGTAATCCTGAAAAACCACTATAAAAAATATTTCTCAGACAAATGTAACTAATTTATCGGATTCGGTCTATAGAACATATAATAAATTGACAAATCTACTATTTCCAATTACGTTTTATAACACAAAACGCATTTCGTAAGCACTATTTTTAATGGAAACTTGCGGACGATCCAAATAATTCTTTAAAAAATTCGAAACTCCATCATCGGGTTAATAGTCTTCAATATTGTAAAATAAATAGAATGTGTACTGTTTAAATTTCGATGGTAGGCGTCATCACTAATAAGCGTGGTGAATCTCTTTTCTACAAAGTCAAATATTTAGAAAAACGAAGGAAGAAGAACATTGTGATGCTTGTTTTTTTACAGTACGGTTTGAAGAGTATATATCTCGTTATTTAACATACAGTACAACTCAAACTATAATAAATCCATGAAAATCAATTTTTAGAGTGGCGGTTTTCTTTATCAATTTTGTTTCCATTAAAATGAACGGTTTGTATCAACATAAGCCTGACAAACAACATTTGTTCTATCGGATATTGTCTATTGTCACAAAAATTTACTCTAAGACATAATTACAATATTATAGGGTTATGGCAGTTTCACTTAAAGTGGACAATAACAGCGAAAAAAAAAGAGTTAAAGTTCATTAACTAAATGTCTGAATTTAAGAGGTCTCCTAGGGAACGATTACATACATAGAGAACTTAGGTTTGTAGCTTAATTAGTTCTAAGGTTTTGCTCATAATCAATCGCATCCTTCAAATAGGTATTAAATTCATCTAGAGCAACTTATAGTTTCTTACAAGAAAGAATAAATGACTTATGAGTATTATTACCAACTTTACTTGCAGTTCATTCTGAAATTATAATAACTAAGAATCCTTTAATTCATTTGAATATAAAGCTATTATCTCATAGATATATCAGCTACTAAATTGCTTTTCTTCTTCTTATTTCTGATAAAGTTGAATTATTTTCTAATTTACCGTGGTCTCTGGTGCGAATTGTCTGACCGGTCTCACCGGTTTCAGGTTTCTCTCCGTTTTTCGGGCACAGCATATTTGCGTTTCGACGATCAACCGCTTGTAGTTTTTGTCGCTTTTTAAGGATAGTCCCTGAGTGGTTCGGACTCATTGGTCTAAACTCCGAAAGTTGTTTCGATTCGAAATGTATACGTAGTGACTACGTTCTGGTTTCGAATTTAAAGCGGCACACAGCTCATTTATTGACAACGTAAGATATTTTTTAGATATATTTGTTTGCAAAAGCATACAGAAAGTGCTATAAAAGTTATAGAACAATAAAAAAGACAAATTAGGTAATGAAAAAACTTTTTTAAACTCATTATTACTATTAGCTATTTTGATTGCACTTTCTTCTCAATGAGTATAAAAATGTAATGATCAATATATATAGATTTATTTATTTATTTATTTAACGCAGTAATCACTATTTTTTCACAATTTCTATGAGACACTAGGAATTAACTACACATAATTCGTGCATTTTCTCAACTTAACATGCACACATTATTAAAAATACCATTTTTATGATGATTCAGACTTCAATGAAGTAATTTAATTGTAGACAGGTGGTAATTTATGCAGTATTTTTTAAACTTCAGTTATACCTATTGTCATCTTAATTATAGTACCTTTATACTATTGATACGAAATAGTTTAACAACTATTTCTTTAAAGTCTATATAAGAAATTTTGCATAGGCAAGAATGCTACAGGAAGCTGACTTTAAAAAGAACAGAAGAATCGAAGATGAGAGCCACGCCCGCTACGCTATGGCGAGCTCCGCCCATAAAAAACGGACAGCGTCGTGCTACTGTTAGATCAGCTGCAGTTCACTGTCAGTCTCGGTTGTTTACGGCTGAGAAAGAATATCAGCCACAAAAGGCGGTTACATAGACCTTTGTTTATAATATTTATATATTTACTAATAAGTCCATCTGTTGGCAGACAAATCATTTTGAGCTCTGGAGAATGTCCAGAGGATGAACATAATATGCGCACTAGTTATACTTCTACAACGTTATCGAGGTGAGGTTAATGAACAGATTACTACAGTTTTAGTATTCTTTACTTTAAAATAATATACTTGAGAATTAAGTCAAGAATTTGTTCTATATTTAATACCTTGTAGTGCAATGAAAATACTCTATATGAATTTTTAAAGCAATTGAGTCACTAAGAAAAATGATAATATTTCCTATCTGATGATTAATAAAAGCAAATGTTTATCTCTGTAGTACAGCTTTCTGGTTCAAGCTGATCATACATCGAATAACTGTTCATTATTATATGTCTTATTCTATATTTTTGCAGAGCCATTCAAGTAATTAGTTTTGTAAATTTTAGTTTTAATTGCTGTTAATTCTGCCACACAACTCTTTCTGACCGACGAGGACTTTCTCCGCCCTCTTAACGGTTAGTGAAGCATATACATTTACGTAGTGTGACATTAGATTTTCCTTTGGAATAGTACTAAGGAATTATATTTCAAAGCATTATCGATTTTCTATTGCTTTCTATAACAGTCTGTTTATAATCCGCCTCCGAATTGGTGGGGAGCCGTGTTAACCGCGCGGAATTGCATGCAGTTCACACAGTGCTTGTGTTCATTCACTTTAATGCTAAAGACAGTTGTACAAATTACAGGAACAATCAGAGATATAGGCAGTGATGAGGAAATAAAATATTTTAACAAATATTTGCGCGTAAGAAGTAATTCGTACAAATTGACACCTTCCTCTTCAATCTTCTAGGAAGACATTTAATCCAATAGTTTTATTTTCTTGCTTTAATTTTTACACAGTTTATGTTTCTTTGATCCTCTAACTCTCTTTATCCTTATTCATCACGGGTTTCCGGAAGAAAGTGTCTACGGGAATGATTAGCTCTCTTGACAAGAGCATCAGTCGCTGACCGGTTCATGCAGTCAGCAAATTTGTTGGTGCTCGAACTATTAGATGAGCAATAACCGTGAGAATAAAAAATAACGCTTGAATTGGTTTATAAATAGCGGTTATCTTAAATGAGAACTGTACGGAAGGAGTAAATTAGTGGTTGTTATCTTGTGTCACATACTTTGAACTACATAGAGGTACCATAATTTTTGAGTCTTTTATAGGTGGTACTTTAAGTGATATTTAGATGATGAGTCATTTCTGTCGGATGACGATTTTCGGAATGGGGAGCGGTTGGCTAACGACTCAAAAACTGCATCATATATATTGTCACATCAGATGTTTCATAAAGGAGACATAAGGGGAAAAGCCTCCTGGAGATTGGTATGTGCTTTTGAATATTTTCAGTGTTTTTGTTTGAAATCTCAAGTATCTATTTGATCCCTAAGGCATATCTATAAAAACCAAATATATCTGTGTAAAATTCCAAAAAAGCTTTCAAACATAGTGCGTACGAATATCGACTTTGGATTACATAGAGTGAAAGTGGATAACACGAGAGTTTATCCCCGTTACTGTATCCTTCTCGGCAAATCCGCCATTCCGGTTTAAACATGGCGTCATCATAAAAGAGACCATTCAAAATTTTATTGTAAGCTGTTAGGTTTTTTATAAAGTTAGAACTTAACTTCTATATAAACCAGTTGATACAAGTATACTTTGGAATAAGTTATTCACAAGCATGAGTCTTATAGGCTTGTCGGTAATCTAAAAGAAAAATTTATCGCACAACTGGATTGCGTCAATGCAGTTGAAAAAAATTAGAATTTGTTGATGCTATCAACTAATGTTGTTTTTCACAAATAGTCTGAACTTGAAATAATATATATATATATATATATATAAGGGCTGTTATTCGGGAATATCCCGATTATCGAAATCCCAACGTTAGCATTCCGAATAATGCTCCTAAACATATGTGTATTCTATAGTTGAAAAAAATGTTCTCATTTTAAAATGTCAAAGAGTAATTGAGTGATGTCCGAATCAGGTAGTCTTATCAAATAAACCACAAGTAAAATTGATTAAGACTTGAAAAACCAATCCCAGTTAAACATGGTTTGTGTTTGTAGTTGCTTTAGGACGTCGAAATAATTTGTCGCTTGTTTGTCATAATCGTATTGAGGTATCAGTATGGTTACATAACAAACTGGTTCGCACAGCCATCCACGCCAATCATATCAACTGAACACCGTATAATTCATGAGAGGAGGATCTACTCGCTGTCACAAATTTGCACACCACGGCTTGTTACGACATCAAAAAATCAGACCTGACAATTGTATGAATTTAGATGTAGATAAATAATAACAATTATTAGTTCTTATCAATATTATACATATCGTAATCTACAATTTTCCAAAGTTCTTCAGAATTTAAAAAAAACTTCCTAATGTGTTTCTTACCACACATGACCATTAGTTGATTTGTTTGTATAATTTTAGTTAGATAACTTGATATAAAAAGTACAAATAACAATATCATTTAGCTCTGTCCGTAATCTCCTGTAGAAGACCAGGTGGAGCAATCAGGCGAATCCCGGCAAATTAAAAAATCTAAATCACAACAATAGTTCTTATAGAAAATATATTTACACTATTGTTGCTAATTTTTTCAAAAGTGTATATTTATAAATTAAATAAGAAGTCGATTGAATGAGAAAGAATTGTGTATGAAATTCAACAGTAGTAAAATGAAATTTACATAGTTTTTGGTGCTGAAAATGAATATTTATAACAAATAACATTTTTAGATAGGAATTTAGTTATGAAGAATTTTTTTCAGAAAACCCATCGCAAAGGAGCTCGACGGAACGGAGTAATCACTGGAATAAAGAAATGGCCAAACGGACGTATCCCATACGTAATCAGCGCCCAGTACAATGAAAGGGAACGTGCAGTACTTGCACGAAGCTTCCAGGTGCTTCCTGTACAAAACAAACACTCAAAATAGTCTAGCATATATTTTTACGTGAGATACGTATTATTTTCAACCACAGGAATACCATAAGAGAACATGCGTCCGTTTTGTACCGCGAAGTGCTTTTGACAACGACTACCTCTACATTGGGAAGATTGACGGGTTAGTCAACATCTTCATTCTGCAGTTACTGTAGATATCTATGTTTAATTGTAGATGTTTCTCTGACGTAGGAAGGGCTGGCGGAAGACAGGAATTGTCGTTGGATGACGGATGTATGCAGGCTAGTGGAAGACAAATAACCAAGCACTTATCCTGTTATTCTAAAATAAACAAAAGCGTAGATATAATTTTTAATATTGACACTTTTTAGTATGACACCGCCATTCATGAATTAATGCATTCCGTTGGCTTCTATCACGAACATGAGAGATGGGATAGAGATTCACACATTGCTATTTTGTGGCACAACATAGACCGAGGTATCCTTAATAGTAGTTCTTCGCTTCTGAATGGTTTTCAACGGGTTTTATTTTTAGATGCGTATGATCAATTTGGGAAAGTCGACTTAACTGAAAGTTCTTACTATGGACAAGCATATGACTACTACTCAATAATGCACTACGACAGCTTGGCATTTTCAAAAAACGGCTTCGAAACGATGGTAGCGAAAAGACCAGAGATGACTGCCATTATTGGTGCTGCCATCGACTTCAGCCCGGTAAGGATTTATTAAGCTACAGAATCCTTTATGTTAGATATATTTAGAAAAAATAATGCAATTTTGAGCTTTAATTCCGTATAATTACTATCGATGGATATTATTAAATCCAAGTGCTAGTTTAAGATTTGCAACTTAGTACACTTGTTTATTCATAATTCATTGGCATTGGTAAATCACACAATGTATAACATGGAAATTGTTTATTTCGAAGACTTCAAAAATTTAAATATCGAAAATGACGATTTTTACTATTTTTTTCTATGCACAAATAAGTTAATGGTAATGTAGTGGAATGTGTTATCAAAGACTTATTAAAATAAAATGATCAACGAAAATTTCCTCACTAAACAAAAAATTTTTTACAGGTGGATATAATCAAGATGAATTTAATGTATCAGTGCAATGATGCGAAGACTTTGTCGATGGTGCAAGCTGGCTCGAACCTCATTAACAAGCCGATTATTGTGTCGCCTCCACACCCAGAGCCGTTGCTACCGCCAGTTGTATTGCCTAACATATTAGACGGTAAGATTTGGAAGAGATATTGGAAAACGGTCAAAAAACAGGAAAATATATAATTTTCTACTCAATTCATCATTTTTATCGGTATTAAACCTATGACGACATAATGAAAAGCGCGAATCTATGAATTTAAAGAAGTGCAGAATAAAATTGAGTACATAAGCAAACATCACTAAGGATGGTAATAATCTACTTAATTAGGTTGTAATAAAATACTAATCTTCAAACGATTGCAGAATGCCGTGATCGTACAAATTTATGCTGGCGGTGGCTTGATCGCTGTAGGTCATTCTTTTTTGAGAAAATTATGAGGGAATTTTGTGCCTTGTCATGTGGATTCTGCACTATGAAACCAATCATAGCCAAGACGGATAGTAGGGACATCAAGCCGAATTATTTGCAGTTGGGATGATTAGCAAGTCTCAAATTACATATTTTATAGAGCCATTGGTATTTTATTATTAGTATTTTCTGATTCTCACCACTCATAACTTTCTTCATTCTTGTCTTTCATCTAAAATATTGATATACATTTTAGTTCGTGGAAACTTCGCAGAGTTCCATGACAATCTCATTGAAGCTTTACTGTGCTCAAAAATTGTTGTTTTTAAAATTATAATATTGTAGTAAATCTTTTTAGAATTTCAAACATCATCATTGAAAGTTATATATTGAACTATCTACTTTATAGAAATTGTTGATAGTATCATCAGCTCTTATTTTAACTCAGTAAGCCGCTTATTTTCATTGTATAGAAGAGAAGGGATCACTTGTACGAATACTGGTAACAACAACAAAAACAACGACAAACACCAGGCACAGGGATAAACTTGAATAATAAAGAGAACTAGTGTCTCATGTGGAGTCGGAAGGATGAAAGCAAAAACAAATGTAAAACTCACTGTTGACGAGAGGAGGGCGCTTGTTTTGAGCGCTGTCGGGTTGAGGCTCTAATATGTACTAGCATCTGGGATAATAATGCTAAATACATAATTAAAGAGGACCACACCAATACTTTGACATCTCTTCACTTCCATAAGAGCGCTTTTGCTGTTTATTCTATAAACTGCTAATGCGCATTGCTTCACACTAAAACTGTTGATCCTGGATTAATGATGTTTACCTTTGTTCGCAGCACTCTTAACTCCTCGCTGATGTCCTATTAAAGCATTAAAAACTGAACCTATGGATACTATTTAATATCTTTTATTAATTTACAATAACATGAATCACCTGAATTAAATTTCAAAAAAGACTAGAAATGAGCATAAGACGAGGCGGTACACCTTCCATTAATATTATAGTGATAACCGGGACAAGACAAACGATGCGAAAGAAACAAATAATAAAAGTATTTGCACGTAGTGGGGATGGTGAACAAGTTGCCTCAGTGTCGTTGCACATAATTACCTGGGAACGTTCCAAACTGTCCAGTACGTAGCAAGGTCCCTGAGAGAAACTACCAGAGATGGGAAAGAAGCAGAAATAATTATTGAAGTAAATATAATTAGCTCATAAAATAATAACTGGATGAACATACCAATATACCACCCATCATCACATTTTTCGACAACGAAGACAATATCATCTACACGGAGACCTATTTCGTCTTCCTTACAGGGCGTGTAGGGATAGATGGCACGATACCTGTGAAGTGTTGACGATACAAAACTTAACAGCATGTCGTCATATGGATTTTATTTTGTTGTACCTCTTTTTACAACTTGCAAACTTTTAAAATGTCAGGAGTAGAATAGGAAGCGGTCATATAAATTATTTCAAATGAGTAGCATGCGTCCAGAATAAAAATTAAAACAGTGTGGTGCTAAAATTAATAACGCAAAATATGATATGATTGTAAATAAGTTTACGTTTCGCTTCCTCTGGGTACTATATTAGCTGGTCCAAAGAATCCTTCGCTAGAGTGTTTTTCTTGCCATTCTTGAATTTTAGGAGCATGATTTCGCGATGGTCTGAGATATTATAAGATCAACTAAAAATAAGAAAGTACTGCTTTAATAAATTCAATTACACACTCGATTATAACTTTTTTTGGTATGGCTTCCTCATTTTTGTGCTCTTTTCCTAATTTTTGCACAAACCCATTTGATCTACTGGAGTAGGTTGTAATTTCAGAACGACGCGTTGTTGGCTCAACGAAAGATCTTTGTAGGCCTCTCGAGAAATCTCTATAAATATCTTGCAGATAACAAATTGCTATAATAAATAAAAGGATTTATGAAATACCCTTCGTAATCAATGTCATTTGTCGCTGTGATTTCGAACTTCGGGGTTTTCGGTCGATCGGGAGTGGTTAATACAGACTGCTAAAAACATGAAAAGTATTGCTAATAGAGAAATGGTAAAGTTATTTACTGAATATACCTGGGTCTCATCAACAAGTTGGACGTAGCTCTTGGGGAAAATACCAATCTCTCCAAGGTGATTTGCACCTTCTATCCAGTTGGAATCTATATCTCGTCGATAACTAACTATTTCCCCCTTAAAAACGAAAGAAAGATTAACGATGACTTCTTTAGAGAACCATAAAATTTGTTTTATTTTTGAGTAACTTCACTGTTTGTTTGATTTTTCTTATATTACTGACTACTTACCATTTTTAAGCTCATTTCATTGGTGTTTCTTGCTGTGAAGGGATAAACTGCTCGCATTTTGTTGCGTGATTTGACGAAGTCTGATTCTATCTAAAAGGTAATTCAAATATAGGTAAATTAAATAATTATTTTTAACGATCTGTTGTAATTTTCATCAGTGCGTACTAAAAGAAAAAGATGATCTATCTTTCGTTTTAGCAGTACAATAATTTTGTCCTTACTTGTACATAACTAGCAGGGAAAATTCCACTTCTACCGTTCCGTTCACCTTCCAACCAGTTGGCGTCAACGTCTCGGTTTATTCGAACCACATCTCCTTTGTTTAACGGCAGTTCTCTAAATAGTTAGTTCTTCTTTTAATAAAAGTCCTTACCGCTAGAGCCAAAATATTCAAAGATTTTTTCGTACCTCGGTGATGTTGCTGTGAATTTATAAATTGCTGTTGCAGTACGCACGCCGGTAGTTTTTGGGGGCGTAGTTTCTTTCAATCCAAAATCATTAAAGAGACCTTCAAAACGGTCAAAGTTTTTTTGAAGTGCTGGTGAGACAGATGGACTGAAAATAAGTGGATATAGTTACAAGATAAGCAAAATAATATGATTAATAATTATTTAGAAAACTACATAGTTTATAGATTTTATTTCCAGTTTATTTTTACTTAAGGCTATGTGGGAAAAATGGAGTTTGAGTTGAACTGGCAGTAAAATAATATTAGTTATAAGAAAATCTGTTTGTACCAGGTGGGTGCACTATAAGTTACTCCGACAGAATAATAAAGAGCACATTTTTGCCCCTAAGCCTAATTCGAGATATTTGCTTTAATATTAGAGACATTCACATGAATAAGAATATTTTTTGTGTTAAGATTACAGTGGGCAATTGAATTATTTACTTTTCTAATAAATAAAGAAGAGAAGATATTATTAGAAGCCACCTATTGAAAGTTAGTTTTTAAAATTTCTGCAAAATTTGTAATGGTTACCAAAAATTCTCCTCAATTATTGTGTCGCCAAAGTGTCTGTGGTTGAGCAGAACTCTTGAGAGTACGAAATCTTCTCATTAAATAATTCAAGTATTTACACTATTGAATAAAATATAAGGATAATTCGTTCTAGAATAGCTGGTGAATTTTAAACTGGATGAATTCCTCATATAAATGACACGAAATGAGTTAAAAATTGTTGACTTTTCATATCCAGTAATAAAAATGTAAGCTCAATAAAATGTTGCGATTTCCAAAAACCTTAGATATTTTTCAAGTGCTAGCCTATTGTGCATATGCAATTTCAAATATGAAATTTTCATTTGAATAAAATTCTGTGTCATGGACAGGATAAATAACATTTTGTGGTCAAATGTTTGTTTATTTTTTCATTAATGGTGACTACGCCACTGACCCTGGTCAAGACATTTACACTAATTGGATTTCAGTTTGTGTATCTCTAGCGCTGAAGAAAACTTACATATACCCGTGTCGTCGTTGTTTTTGCCGCTCAAGTTCTTCTGTTAGTCTCTCTGCTTTCTGCCGAAACATTAGCTCTTCTTTTGAAATGCGTTTTAACTCAGCTATCTCTTCCGCCAAAGATGACGGAAAATCTTCCTTTACTGAAAGAATAACAAATTTCTTTCATTCACATGACTTCTACTAGTTTTATTTTCACATCAATATTTCTAAAAATTTTCTTTATGGCTGCACTCATCCGTTTTCTGGTAATAGTTTAGTTCAAACCTTTCTTTTCAGTTAGTAAGGATGGATTGGAAGATCTTTTCCAACAGTTATCAAGACGCTGGATGAACTGCTCCAACTCCTCAGCTGTAGCATCCAGTTTATCTGTTATGCATCGCAGGGCTGTAAAGCCTGGTTAGTAGTTTGTGGGCAAAGCATTCCAATGAAAAACATTAACATGCAATTAATAAACTTACCGATTTTCGATTGAATCTTCTCCTTTTTTGATTCTTGCTCTACTATATTTTCTCCAATTGTTTTATACATATATTCTATTTCATCCCAAGAAAAATCCTTTCTTGGCAAGCCACATTTCATGCAAGGAACGCCACATGGTCTCCCATCAGAATTACTATTTTTCTGATTACATCGAAAACATCCATAACTCAAAATAGCTCGGGTATCTTCGTGACGAAATTTATATGATGGAAGATGAAAATGAGGAGTACGAGATCGCTCCACAGCAAATAGTTTAGAAGATGGAATAGCTGAAGGGAAGGTTAGATTAAATATAGAAAATAAAGCAAACATAAAACATTCGTAAAGATAAAAAACAATTACAATGGGTTTGGACACACTTCAGGCACTCTCTTACCCAATACGCTGACGGAAGTTGGAATACGAGTTGTTAACATTTAAATAAACTTTGAAAGTGTTGTTTGGAAACGATGGCTTAGAGCTTAAATTCACATATGAACGAGGCTGCAAGGGGCGGCTCTGGAGTAGGGAAATACCCCTCATTACGCATGCGGGAAGGGAGAAAATAACTGAGCAAATGTCAGAGGGATAGGAAAAACGGAGGAAGGTCAGCAAGCCCACAAAAAAAGAACATCTTACTAGTTAAAACCTAATATAACCATAAATAAATTTAATAAGATTCAAACCAACTTGTATCTTTGGATGTAATCGGCTCAATTACTCGCCCCACAGACTTCGCTCTCCTCGGCGTGATTTCACATTCGTAGCGAGAAGGCGGACGTGAGACGAACGATGAGGGGGTTAGTGGTCCTGCGGAGCATTTATTATAGATCTCAGAAAAATGAATTTAGAACATTATTAAACTTACTGCTAATGGTGGATGTGGGAGAGACGTCCCTCCCTTGGTATCGTGGCACTGATGGATCTTAAAGAAGTGGTTTTAGAATAAAGAGGAAATGATCCTTAAAAAAGAAAAAGAAAATAAAGTATTTAATATGAAAATACTAATCGGTTGTAACTCTAATTGAGACATTGTAGTCTGCAATAAAATCACGCGTGAAAAAAGGCGATTAATTTTAGCAGAAACCAGAATACGCTTAAAATACAGTTTTATTATAGAAGATGTATATTAGTTGTGGATAAAAATATTTTTGTGGCTCAATATGTTTATAGAAAAATAATTCAATTATGGCGTGTGGGGAAGACTGCATGGATTAACGACAAGAAAATAAAAAAGTCTTGATGACATTATTGAAAGCAAATAGAGGAACAAAGGAGACAGAGATAAAATCAATGCGCGGCTAGGTTGTGAATGCGGTAGACGGAAGGGAATTATTTATGTTGACTGAGGGCGAAGTTGCCTATCTCTTCATCTTTTTTTCGGTTTAAGTATTCGCTACTAGGGGTTCTCAAAGAGTTCTCATCAATGTGAGGAGTGATTACAATAGAAGAACTTACTAGACATGGATTAGCCACAGATTACAAACATCTGCTGCTAAAAATATTGATATCGGCAGTTGGTAAATAGTATCAGATCAATATGATTTTTGATCACCTAGTTTATGATCGAAAATGGAAGTTATATGTATTCGAAAAAAGAGTAAAAGTCATCAATGCGATAGCGGCAGAGGATTATTGTGAAATTGCCTGACAACAAAGGCGAAGAGAGCAAGAGAATGAGTGCTGAGAGGTTTAAAAATATTTTTTTTAGCAAATTAAGTGAAAATGGATAGAATAAAACGCAAACTACTTGATAGGAAAACAGACAGAAAACTTAGTTTGTACTTGCAACTAATTAACAGTTGTCTGTACTATTAAAACAAGTCACAGTAGTATTTAATTTATACGCATTTATCCTTCTTTGTATCTCTACTACCTATTTTAAGTTTAGACTCTTATGCGCTCCCTTTCCTTCTTCACTGGCCGAGGCCGAGGAAACCTCTGTTTGCGCGTCGTGTTGTTGGAAAGAAGAAACATGTGTACCCCTCGATATTCAAAATTTACTAGGAAAATAAGTGGAATTATTCTTACAGAATACTGGGATATAACACATTAAAGGCAGTGGTCCTTTAAATGTAATTGCTATTGAAATGGATTGTTTAAAGCAAGTCATTCTAGTAACATTGGATCATAATTATTAAATAATCACCTGTTTGGGGACTGACTTTGTGCATCTTCTTAAACATATTGCGATACCATAAGGAGATTTCCGGCTCACTTACTGAAGGAAACTGTCTTCGATGGATGGGATCGTCCGACTGTGCACAAGGGGTAGAGGGGGCGGGGTTTTCAAAATCCAGAGTGGACGATGACATAGTATTTTCATGGCTTTCGGGATGTGGATCAATAGTAAATGTTTCAAATCGACTATCATCGGTACTTGGAGCAGCAACAGAGGAGACCGTTGAAGCGTTATCTCGTATGTCTGTGAAAGGAGCTGGACCGTCGGGGGATAATAATGATGCTCCTTCGTATCCACTATCATTTGTGCAGTTCGAAAACGAGTACGAAACATTAGCTGGAGTTGAAATAGCCTCAGAACTAGAATTCATATCAGTCAAGTTTAATCTTGGAGTTACTGGATTGTAACTGCGACGGATCGTACCATAATGGTTAGAAGATGAAGATGAGTAGAGAGTAAAAGGGGCGGGGCTTCTTGATTTTAATAGAAGTTCAGAGCTTTCGAGATCCATCGAATGAATGGATGGCGATCTCTCAAACAAAGATCCTTTTTGATCTTCATTACTACTTCCTCTAAGTGATGTCTCAGAAGGTGTTGGGTTGCTGAAGCCATTATGTTCATGTCTAGAACTTTTAGTTGTAAGCGATGTATCCCCAAAATTTGATATCCCCGAAGATGTAATGGAAGCACCATCATCGAACACAGTTCCATTTACGATATCCTCCTGTTTCATATTTGCAGAAAGAGATTCGCAAGGTTTCGCTGTGTTGGGTATTTTATTAATTTGTGTTTTTACTGGTGATGTAGATTCCTCAGATTGAGGACGAAGTTCGTTCGTGGCATTCTCTTCTGCATCGAGTGTGGATGTGCTCTGTGGCAATCGTATAGGCCGTGTCGTTTTAGAGGCAGGCTTCGGAGGCACTGATGGAGGTAGTGGTGGCTTAGACTCTGAACATGTGGATGAGACGGGCGAATGGCATAAGTTATAACTAGGTGGAGGTACCTAAAACAAAAATATTTTTAGATCTTAGTTTTTATAAAAACCTGGTTTACAAATAGCTATGGCTAATTAGCATATTCCGAACTTTTAAACATAAACAGAGTACTTTTGATAAGTATTAAATCGAGCACAAAAAATAATTGTTCCTACCCCTTGGAAGAACTTGTGAGCCGCCACTGGCCCGTCGAGAACTCTTCCCAAATAAGGTTTTTGATCATCGAACCCATTTCTTTCATAAACTTGCACGAAATTACTATTCCATGATGGAATATTTTTGCCTTCTAGATAATAATCATTAAGAAACTTGTCAAATTCTAAGAATTAAAGAGTAATATTTAAATCATGTTATGTAACTGAATACAAAATTGATGAAAATAGGCTTAAATTTCTATATTTCAATAATACTACACTCATGTTCACACCTTTCTGATTACTTAACGATGGAGTGATCTTTGATTGTGTAGGGCTACTAGGAGATTTCATCTCTAGCTTAGAAGTGATTTCTTTTCTTAGTGCAGCTACACTGCGATGTCCAGGTACCTGAGGATATTTAAAAGAAAATAATTATTAAGAAAAACAAGATTTAGACGAAGAAAGTAGTATTTTACCTCAACATTCCCCTCTGCTGGTTCTTCGTTGTGTGATTCTGCTCGTAAAGTCCACTGTGAGGTACCAGGTCGCATCTGATATATTTGAAGTATCAATCACAAACACTAATATATTAAACAATAGAAACAGTAAAACTATTTAGTTTAAGCGTTTATCTATGAAGGAAATAAATTCATGTTCTTGAAAGTGTGTATCTAAAAAAATACCCAGTTTTTTTCATAATTAAAGTACAATATTAAAAGCCACTGCTTGGAAGAAATAGTGTGAATCAGCAATCCTATTTTTTTATCCGAACTGATGAAGAGATAACATTAGAAGCAAAATTTTGCTGTGTTCTCCCTAGAATTTCCGTAAATACTTCAATTGAGTCATTTCTGGTCTACATTCAAGGCTTGAAGCCCCTGGCACATCTTTTCTAAATGTTTCCGTAAGTGCTCAATGAAATTTAGTTCGGGTGATTGTGACGGCGAATGTAGAAGACACACTTCTTGTGACATGAAACATTTGCTTGCACCTCACACCATCGCATTTTCCATCTTTTTTAAAAGCAGAATTTTTGAAGGAAAAAAGCGAAATTGATATGAAAAACTAGGATGCCAATCGAAAGTGTTCATTATAAGATGATATAGAAAATAATAATATTTGTGAAATGCTGGTAATGACTTAGAGATCATGTCATAGCATTTTGGATACAATAAATTCAAGTTTAGCTCATCAATATTTCAAAATTGTTAGAAACAAAAATATTGCAAACTGTTGATTAGAACTACGCAAAATGGGTTACAAAAGTCGGCACATTCAGTCAAAGATGTCAACTAAGGTAAAAAATTAAAAGGAATAACAGAATAACAAAGATAAAAATCTTAGCTCAAAGATTAATTAGGTAAATTAATCTTACAAGTTTTGAGTAATTTTCTCATTGATAAAACTAATTAGAGTATCTAGAAGACTGAAATTAATAATGGTCAAGGTAAGAAAGGAAGCCAATCATTTAATAATTTAAATATGCCATAGTTAAGATTTTAAGGTGTTTAAGGAAAGCCGAGTCTAACCATAGGCTTAGAACATCTAGACGTAATCAATTAAAATATTTAGTCTTGCCGGAAGAATTGCAAAGAGGACGATTTGATACTTCAAGTGTTTCTCACTTCAAGTTCATGGAAGTTATTGTGTATATCAAAAACTGAACGTAGACTTTTGTGTTAAGTAAACATGCATAGATTGCGTCTAATCGGCAAACAAAGGAAAGTGAGTATTTCTATAGGTCTCCCGGAGAGCCTGTTACAGCTGGAATATTTGGACGGAATCAGATCGCAATTGACCCACTGTTTCTTTCAATCTATTGCTCTGTTCAGTTTCTTAGCTGATAAGATTAGTAAAATAATAACTCAATAATAGCAAATATCACACTAATGGTAATTCAGTAGATAATTAAAATCATAAATAGTATCAAGCGAACAAACAGCTGACAAAATAGCAATGGGACGCAGAGTGGAAAGTGGACGAAAGTGATGGCTGGGTAACAAATGGGATGTGTGTGGAACGGAATGGGAATCACATTCTATTTATTAACGGAAGAACTAAGCTAGGCAGATTGCGGTTGAGAAAAGCTATTGAAGTGATGAGAGATATAAGAGTGGTGGTGAGAGAGTGGAGTTGAGAGAGTTAAATTGAGAGGAATGAAAGAGAGATCGAACACTGTGTTAAGTGACCTCACTACTAATAGTCAATGAACGGCGATTGGCGGTGAGTGGTAAATACAGACAGTCAATTAGCAGCTCATTATGCTGAATACACAACGGACAACTATTCGGAACTAAGTTAAAACTGTGGGTGCTTGTGCCATTTAGTCCTCAGTGTCCACAAATAGCTCTCTTGACACTATTTATCATATTTCGTCTTGTGCTAATGACTTATAACGAGAAGCAATTACACAAAGCTAATCAAGAATTTATATAAGAAAACACGCTCACTTATTCAAGAAACAAATTTGAGCTGTGTACAGGGAAAGGCAAATCGTCACATGTGATAATTAAAAATTTTCCGTTAGACTAAAATCAAACCTGGTCATTTTCCATCGAGTTCGTCCCGTTAACGATGGAACGACTGAGTAGAGAGAAGTTCGAGGAAGAGGGAACTGAATCAGAATAGAGAACAGTATTATTCTTTATCTTAATAAAAGAAAACAAAAAGAGATGAACGACAGGGTAGAAGAAGAGAACGAGAATATTCATGGCCAATGGCCGCCAGGCTCTGTTACACTCGCACTCTCTCCCTCTCGACCCTCCAGTTACACAACCTCAATTAATATTATCTCTACACCATAGAATAAATAATCCAAATAGAAAAGATATATATATATATATGAGTTAGTGCTGAAAAGTTTGCCTATAAGCTACGTATAGAAAGTAAATTTTCACTTCATATGCTTGTTTATTCTGTGAAAAATTTTACTGATAAGAGTTGTTTTCATCTAAATAACAACAATTTTATGCTCAACCAACCAGCGTGATATGATATGTCTTCTAGAATTGTCTTTGCTTCAGTTTCCTCCTCCACTGAGTTGAGGCTGTAATAAAGTGAACCAACTGTAACGAACAAATGCAGGATCGATGGACAAACAGACAACTGATGAAATATTGGTGGAAAGGAGAACGGGAAAAATGATCTATTATTTTTTCACCACACATTCTCATTTCCACTGCAAAAGTTGACCAGAGCCAACTGTTAGCAGTAGAGCGTGAGAACGCTGCGATTTAATAAAGCATGGAAACATCCAAACAGCAGCTCACAGTGATAGTTGTGAAAATTCAATTCTAACGGCCATGATTATATTCGGAGATTTTATGAACACGTAAAATGAATGGAGTAAAGAGCGTGCAGATAAATCAACATAAAAGAATAAGAGCAAAGTAGATCACAAAACAGCGCTGCACATTTTATATGGATGTTATCAGATGGGTTATGCAGTCTGCTGATTTCATCGAGCGATTAGTGATAGTGTCAACAAAAAAGTGTCATTTGCAATAAAACAAAGGATTCTTCGTCATTATTCCTCATTCTGATAGGGAAAATAATGCTAACCTTGGAGAGATTCTTCCACTATCGGAAATGCTTCGGCCACAAGCGAAATCTCCACTTACGCTATCGTAACCTGCAGTGCTTTCGCTTGGGACTCCTGTAATAAATATAGCCATTTTGTCTTTTAAAATAAAGTTCAATTATTTCTACATGCCTTGATGCACTCCCATTTGTATCTTTCTCTGTAGAAGACGATCAGTTGCTGGAGATCTATGTACTGATTCAATCTGCTCGAAAAAACGACGTTTATTCTGAAAAAAATGACATAAACGAATTTTCGGAGCATAGAAGAAGCATCTATTGACCTCTGTGGATCCTTTTGTTCCTTCAAGATCCAATCGAATCTGACGGTGGCGAGGAAAGAAGGGATTCGTGCGTGGAGCGACAAATAGGAGAGGCGAAGATGTCAAAGGTCTAGAGGTAATCAGATTTTTGATGGAAAAAAGCTACGCAGGACCTATAGTACAAAATATCAAGAATAAACTTGAGATTGAAAAATCTTTTTTTATACTTACGTTCGTTGCTCTATTAGTGGTGAATTGAGAGCAGAATTACATGTACTTTCGCTATTACTCATGGGTGAAGATAAGTCTGGATTCCTAAAAAAAAAGATAGGGATTCTACAGAATAGATTTTTAAGTGATAGAACAACTCGTAAATGATATATCTTTAAAGAAAAAAAGAATAAATGGAGCGCATCGTGTTGTAATGAGGCATGGAATAAATGGTAGAACTTGGAGACGCAACACTGGATACCTATAAGTCGTCACTGACAAGAGAAATGAGAAGATCAAGATAAATCTACAAATTTAAATTAGAATTATATTATGTTATATATAGTTGTCTTGTTATAAAATAATAAGGACAATTATGTATATTCAAAGTTTAAAATATTTAAAAATTATTTAAAATTCTATTATCACCAAGGCACATATAGGAATGAATAATATTGATTATAGTTTTTCTATATCTGGCCCATTTATTTTCCCGAGGAAACACGAAATCCAGCGGCGAAAAAAGATTGTAGCAGATTAGTATGCCAGTTAACTAGAGGAATAGAGGCTTTGATGTTTGATAAGGCGAAAGAAAATTAACAGGACAAATGGCCGATTTCTATGAAGCGGTAAGTGGGAAACAGTAAGCAAAATCCTGAGATATAGTAGGCGCTTCCGTATGAAGTCGTAACCTTTGATACTGCATTAGGCGGAGTCAAAGGCGCTCCAAGTACGTTCGTCTTAGTAATGACATTGGAAGGAGGCCAAATAGATAATAAACTACATCCGCTCAGAAAGGCGCGGTTGTACGTTATCTACCACAACTCTCCATTGCGTACATTTCTAGGTAGACGGCCACCAATTCTCCTATTGCGCACAGTCAAATTTACAAATTTATGGACAATTAATCTTCGAAGAAAAATAATAGGAAATAAGGTAATAGCAAGATAAAGTAGTATTACTGAATATTAAATATACTATATTTAGTGGATACGAAGCAGTGCGACGATATTAAACATGCTAACTCTACTCCAACGCTAGACAAATCATACTACATTAGTTAGAACTTCTCAAAGAGAATTAACAAAGAGAATTCAAAGATACTGAGATTGACGTCGCATTAGATTACAATAAATTCACCTTAGTATTTTCAATCTAAGTTGTCCTTGAGCTGCTTGAATGAGCGCGTGAGCTTGCCCACACGAATTAACGGTTTCATTATTAACAGATTCAATCTGATCACCTGCACGAATCCCTTCAGCCCATGCGCGACCACCAGGGAGAATCTGAAATTAAGAAAAAAAGGTATAAATCTCTGAGAAGCGAAAAACTAATAAAATATAAGGATATTTGCCTTAGCAATCACTGGTCTTAATTCATGATCATGAGTGATACGCATTCCCCAAGGAGGACCACCGAGGAGAGTATAGTGGATGGACATTTAGCAGAATCTGAAATAAGCAAAAATATGTTTGAGAAAAAACTATCCAAAAGAAAGATAGAATGAAATTGTAAAAGTTCTAGATGGAGACATTTGGTGCGCGCTTAAAGACAGTTAATCGGACACATCTGGGAGATTTAGGAAGATGGATGAGTATGTTAATTCAAAGGAGTAAAGAGGAAAGAGCAAAGAGTAACAAATTTCAGTTGTTTTTTTAAAGCTAAAAATCGTTTAAATCTTGAATATTTTATAGAGTGATTACTCAACCGAAATGCTTTTATCTTTGATTGAAGAAACTTCCAGTGAAACATAAATTTTTAAAATATAAAACATGTTTAAAAATCCTGTAACCAATATAAAGTTTTACGATGGTACAAGTATTAACAGAGAAAAAAAGCAATGTGAGAAACTGTAATAACGAGCATATCATAGTACGGATCAGGACAGAAGCGGTAAAATGTAATGGAAACGACAGAGAAAACTTCGGAAAGAAATAATCAGGAACATAAACAAAATAAAATATCTGATAAATTGATAGATGAATAATAAAGAAAGGAAGATAGATGTAAAATAGAATGGTGAACGATTTAAATATGTATAAAGAAACAAGCGGTTTCGTTGCCAATGGGAGACAGGCCGCCTTTTGTCTTTTTCGTGCAGAGCGGCAGCTGACTACGTCGAAAATACTCTTCGATTGATCGCCTCCGGTCAGTCGTGAATGGAGACCTCCTGTCCTATCACACGGTCACACGTAAACAGCCAAACTTCCGGATTACAATATCCATAGCGTAGGTTAGTTAGAATTTCCGTCGTATAATTACGAAAGCTTTCAACGATACAATATTATATGGTTGGATAAGAATTGAGTACTACCACTATTCGCTCCACTCTGCTTATTTTTCTTTGGCTTTGTAGTAATGTTATTCAATTCACTCCAGCCTACTCTCCTTTAATTGTATACTTTAAGAAAACAACTGTTGCGAATGCTGCTAAAAGGAAAATGATCCTGAACTAGTTAAAAGATGTCTGTCATAGCCAGAGAGATCAAATTAGGTAAGAGACAATACATTTATTACAGAATGTAACAACTATCGGAGAGTCACATAAAATCAAGAACAAATAAATCTTTGCCCGTTCTTATAAAAAGGCCATTACGTTGAGCATATCAGTAGTTAGCAGTGGCATTTATAGTTTTCAGTTGACCTGGATTAGTACTTAAGCACTAGAACATGGCAAAACTAGCATCCAACATGGAGGAACTAAATATCACATTTCAATAATATACAAATATAAATTATCGACCATATACATTAGTATTCACTTTTGCTTATGGTAATTATGCACAATCAGTAGATAGTAACTTTCTATTTGTTATTCTCAACAGCACTTGAACAGCCTAAAAATCTCGTGATAATTGGGTCAAAATGTAAAGTACCTTTTGTTTCGTTCCCTATGCCTTTTAGTGACAGTAACGGTAAGAGCGATTGAGTCGGTTGTGGTCGGATGTTTTATGGCATCGACTGGCTGTGTTTATGGCCAATAAGCTGAAAATATACCTGTCTGGGGACAAAGCAGAGAATGAATGAGGACTAAACGCTAATCTAGGAAAGCATTTATTTATTGTCTAAATAATTAAAAATTTCTGGTTTCTCCCCATTTAAATGTAGTCTCATAAGGTCAAAGTTTGAATCTAATAATATTCTATCCCCTTAACGTACTTTTATCTTGCAGATTTTCGATTTCATATATTTAATGTATCCAATGTCCCACATCATAGAAAAGTCCTTTCGTTGTTCGTATGTTCCCATTATCTTCTACCACACCACCAATAAATTTATTTTATATCTTGCACTTGCTAAATGTCGTCTGCCATAATTTTACTTCGCTATCATTCCTTTCTCTTCCTCTCTCTCTTTCTTTCTCTAATTCGATTGATTCGCTGTCAAGGTGCGGCGGCCTTTCCGGTTCTACGTATGGGTGATTACCCACATATGGCATGCCATTCCTCCTTCTATAACCTCTGATTTATACATTATTTCCGACCAATTTTGGTCCTTCTTGCAATATGCTTTATTCTACTATGCTTCCACAGACTATCTCAGTACGTAGTCCACGAACGAATTTATAATTTTTCCATTGCGGTCGCAAATTGTTTTCGTTATCGCCCGTTGCTGGGATAAACAAGATCAATAGGAAGCGTTAGGGATTGGGTGGAGTACGACAACTTCTTCAGACTCCATTCTTCTGAAACTTATAAATTTGTTCTCTTTTAGCTCGCGACCTTTGCTGTTTTTGTATTGATGTTATCTTTCTCTCGCTGCTCTACTCTTTGCATTTCATATGGCACATGGTCTACTATAATTAGCCTATTTTTCCATCAAATCGCATGCTTTGAAGAGGCTACTCCTTCTTTCATGCGTTTCCTTTCAAAATGAATTCAATTATTCTTTGGTGTGATCGATCTAAATAATAAAACGATATTGCAAAAATACCACCAATCTGTTCCATTAAACACGGGTTTTATCGTTTTTATCCATCATTGCCCTCATTTTTAAATCTAGGGATTCTTAAGCAGCTTTTATCTGCTATATGTCCCCAGTTTTGTCTTTTCTTGGGGATTATCTCTAGGGAGTAACACTCTGCTCCCTTTTATTCCTCGGGCGGTGTTGTGAAGTAGGCGGAAACACTCAGAATGGCAAGGAAATCTCCAATGAACCCTGGATCACTTTGTCATTCAACTAATTCTATAATTCATATGTCCATCTCGGTAGGGATATTTTAGTATTAGTGCTTATTCTTAATTAATTCATGGTTCATTCGTTCAGATGATTTTTCCTATTTGAAAATTGCTCACTCTTTGGTTGCTAAATTGAATTATAGTTGATATAAATAAATCACCAAGCCAAGTATGTATATATATATATATATATATATATATATATATATATAAATTAGCACTGATATACAGAATAAAAACTAGGATAATTTAAATTTATGGAATGTAAGATCCGTCTAGTCTGACACCGAATTTGGAGGAAGCGGAACAGCGTAAATGCTCATGGCGTGTGCGATCTTTCCTCGCTACACAACTGTTGGAAAAAACCCCGGAGCTGAGCGCAATCAGCGAGAGCCTTGTCGTAGCCGAAGGCTCGTTAGTTTCGAAATTTGCTCTCAAATCAGCTACATGCAAAATTTCCTATTAATTTGTCACTGTCCCACAATAAATCTAGTTTTCAAAACATTCACAAATCACTTTCTTACCTAGAGTGATAAGTTCACGTCTATCAACTGTGCCCTTCTGTTTGTTTACTCTGTTTTCAACTGTTCCTGTCTAGTTGGTATTTATCTATTTCCACCATTTAACAGTGTAATCGTAGCACTTTTACACTTACTCATGTACTCGCGGTTATTTTCCGCCTCATTAGTTAGTTCCGAGGTCTGCTGTTATCTCTTCCACTACATTATCTACACAAATCTATATTTTTGTCATTTAAATTCCCTTTACTTCTCTCCTCCCTCCTTTCTCTTCCTTCCTTCCTTCGTTCCTCTATTTATTTATGCTTCTCCATCATACTGGAAGTGGCAACACGCGACACTCATTGATTGATGTGTATACATATTCCCAGTTGTTGAATTCATTATACTGTGTAATTTCGTTGTATTTTAAAAGGCATTACAAGATTTTTTTTTAAATATTTCGTTCTATACACATAGATAAGCAAACATAGAATGTTTATTGTTTTTACCAATTTGTTTATATTGTTACAGAAGTCAATTTACTAATAATTGGGAGACATTCTGAGTGTTGCATCGATATTTTGGATATTTTTAAAAGAAATATTTGCTAAGATTCGAAGAGACCAGTATATCGCGAAGAATCTGCTTAGGAAAGGTCAGCAATGCTACTTACTTTATTTGTTTTAATAAGGAAGAAGAGACATCGGCATTAAAGTCCGCAGTGAACAGAACAAACAATCGAGTATTCATCGGCGTGATTGCGTTTCACCGCTTTCTGTTGAGAAGACATTGCTAAAATTCAATGCAGTCTTTTGTTTATAGTCGAATACTGGCATAATTAATTTATTGAATTATGTTAGCGACACAATTTATTATATTACCATGTGAACATAACCGAAACCATTGAGCGACACATTGTTCAGAATGCAGCTATTGTCTGTGCTGTTGGTGAGTACTTTGCTTGGCTGCGTCTCTTCTCTTCAGTGTTATATCTGTAATTCCATCACTCAACCCGATTGTACGGACAACTATGAGAAGTTCCTTAAAGTAAGTAATAAACCGTCATTTTATTCCATCAATAAATGGCCGAATGAAAGAATACCTGTTCATAAACCAAATGCGATATTTAATACGCATAGTAGTTCTGTGGTTGTTCAATGAACTGCGCTCTCCATTTGGAAATATTTATCTACCTAATATTTAATTAATTCTATTTCTATAATTAGTCTCCTTTGCAAAACATGGATATCATCTCGAGTGGTTATTTTCACTAAATAGTTGTTTATCTAGCAAACATTAATAATTAATTATCCGTATATCTAGCACAGTATTTATTCTGTATAGCGTAAATGACGTTGAGAGTATTGGTGTTTTTCAAGGTTAACAAGACTACACTTGACATATGCCATTATCGCATTCTGAACATAAGAAGCGACACTCATGTTGTTTTGCTATTAATGTGTAACTTATTTCAGCCTTGCCCTGTCAAATCTTTCGGTGGCAAGCTAGCTCAAAAGCCGATCGCATGCCGTGTTTATCGACAGTCTGCCGCTGGTATGTCCGTCGTCCTCACTTCTTTTGTTCACATTTTACTCAATCTCATTCACTTTTTTTCAACGTTCCTATTTCAGGTGAAAATTCGATTGTGAGAGAGTGTGCATATTCTGGCACTGATGTAGTTGGCAAGAGCAGCAAGGTTGGCAATTATAATTATATACTATTAACGAGAAGGAGGGAAAGAAAGAAATAATTATTCTATGTCCAGATTTGTCTTGGCTAATGTTTGCATCACCACTATTGCAGGGTTCTATGGGGATTTCGCGCACCATGACCCAGTGTTCTGACAAGCCTGCCTGTAATATTTCACCTCTTCCTTTCTCATCTTTCGTTCTGTTCTGCCCTTTATTAGTTTACTTGCTTTTGTAGGATTAATTATTCTAGTTTCTCATATAAGTAACATTCAGATGACTGTTAGGTCATATCAGAGTGCCTGTTATTTAGCGGAAAATTTTAGTGTTAGGTGAAAGTCAACCGTATCATAGCTCATGTTGTCTCGTTTCGTTTTTGCTGCCATCGTCAATTGGTTTTGTTGAATTTCATGCACAGAGATTATAATAAAGGTTGAAGATTGAAGAGCCACCACATGTAATCAGCTGGTTAAAAATTAACTACTTTGTGTAAACATTTGTGCGAACTAATCACCAAATGAATACGCATATGAATTAATGGCAGTTCGCAAGCGTATTCTTGTAATTCAAGTATTCAATCTAAGTGAACAGAAATTCAATCCAAGTGGATAAACAGACCTTATTGGACCAAAACAACTTCTTCCTTTTCTAAATTTGTTGATGTGAAAAAGTTCAGTAGTATGAAAGTCTGGTTTGAATCAATAGGTTTGGGTCATAGAAATATTAGTCTTCACTAGATTTAAGCAATTATATTTTATCCAAAAATTATTTTATTAGAAATAACATAAACCATCTATATACATAATTTTTTTGGTTTAAAAATAAAAGTACATATTCTAGTTAAGGAATAAAAGCGATGGTAATCTAAGGAATTTAGAGGAATTAGTTTGTTTAGTTTTCTAAGTATCGTGTTGCGATGTTAGAACAGCATGAATCGCATGTGTGTAATCATTTTATTGGTTTTTGAATAAATAAGATCTAGTCGTTTGACCAGATCCATCCTGCAGCCTCCTACTGAATAAGCAATATCACTTCAGATCTGTTATCAGAACACGTGTGAACTGGTACAAAGAGCTCTGAGCAAAGTGAGGCTCATTACTGGTAGTGTACTGTTCCATTCCGGGCAAGCATGGCCCAACTCGATATCGATAACTTGATGTGTCGCCTTCTTAACGTGGGAGTAGCGGGAGGAAGACTCACCACATCAGTAATTCTACTCAAACTTCTTTTTTTTTCCAGTAATTATATATCTCAAGGTTAACTCTTTCCAAAAATATCATTTTGCACCGGATTATTGTTGAAAGTTTCTATTTCTTCAAAATGAAAAAAATAACTTTTGCGCATTTATAAGAATACGGGCATTTTAGCTTTCTCGAGACCTGAAATTAACTGTTTTCACCACTGTAGATCACTTTAGCTCCTAACTGGGAAACCGCCATAACAATTTGACCCATCAAAAATGAAGTAGAATTTTTTCAGTGCTTATTCTATGCAGTTAAATTTACATTCATA
The DNA here is from genome assembly GCA_020740425.3 of Heterorhabditis indica. Taxonomy (NCBI): domain Eukaryota; kingdom Metazoa; phylum Nematoda; class Chromadorea; order Rhabditida; family Heterorhabditidae; genus Heterorhabditis; species Heterorhabditis indica. Next base: position 163,912 of record JAJAVP010000065.1, read on the forward strand.
TTGTTTTCCACACATTAATTCACATTTTTTTATTTTGAATTAAGTTTATGTGGAGAAAAGGTTTTCTTTTGATATACTATTATATTATTATGTATTTGCCCTTCAAATATCTCGCTTTGCAAAGACTGATTGCAGACAAATGACATTTGGATGGTTATAGGTTTCCGAGCAGGAATTACAACTTTGCTGCCAGACTGCTAAATCTGTCTTCATGAATCAACCATCTCTTATTGAATGCGAACCACCTATTGTTGTCTGCGGAGATATTCACGGCCAGGTATTTATGAAGTAAGATACTATTGGAATAGTTTGCGCTAAAGTTTAAATTCCAGTACTCTGATCTTTTACGCATATTCGATAAGAATGGATTCCCTCCTGAAACCAACTATCTGTTTCTTGGGGATTACGTAGATAGAGGAAGACAGAATATAGAAACTATTTGCTTAATGTTCTGCTACAAAATAAAGTAAGGAGAAAACACATTAGGGAGTAAAGTCGACTTTTTATTTAAAAATCTGACAAGGAAAGAACAAGTGTTTGTGAGATTATCTGTGGAGTCAATGAAGTAGAGGAAAACGAAAAATCTAGAGTCTAAGGGATAATCGACGGTAAATGGTTTAGGTATCCAGAAAGCTTCTTCATGCTACGTGGTAATCACGAATGTCCTGCTATCAACCGTGTTTATGGTTTTTACGAAGAATGCAATAGAAGATACAAGAGTACACGTTTGTGGAGTACCTTCCAGGTTAGAGAAAATAGAAGAGTGAGATATAGAAAAGTGACAGTGAAGATAATTGTCTACTTTACCGCAACTTTTGTCACCCAGTATTCATTATTGCAGGATACTTTTAACTGGATGCCGTTGTGTGGTTTGATAGGAGGTAGAATACTTTGTATGCATGGTGGTCTCTCTCCGCAACTAACGTCTCTTGATGATTTACGCACTATTCCTCGTCCACAAGATCCTGCTAATCCTTCAATGGGAATTGATCTTCTTTGGGCTGATCCTGATCAGTGGGTCAAGGTGGGGACTGTTTTTTAGTTGATTTTAATTATTTGGTAAGTTTCTAATCTTATAGGGTTGGCAACCAAATACCCGGGGTGTGTCATATGTTTTCGGACAAGATGTAGTAGCGGAAATGTGCAGCAAGCTTAATATAGATCTTATTGCAAGAGCTCACCAGGTGAGAATGCAGATCTTAAATGTTGTTAATATTAATGAGCTATTTTTATCATCAATTGTATGAAAATTGTATCTTAGATAAGCTCACATTTAAAGGTAGTGCAAGATGGATATGAATTTTTTGCTTCCAAGAAAATGGTGACTATCTTCTCTGCACCCCACTATTGTGGGCAGTTCGATAACTACGCTGCCACCATGAAGGTAAAATAAAAAGGACATTGAAAAAATACGTTACTTCATATAATTAATTCATTTAGGTGAATGAGGACTTGCTCTGTAACTTTTCTATGTACAAGCCAACCGCAAAAGCTGCACGTATTGCTGCAGTAGGATAGATGAAATAAAGATTTCTCAAAACATACAAAATTCAACAAATGAACTTTATTTTTTGCTTAAATATGTGAGATGTGAGCATCAATTTCAGGCACTTAATAAGCTCGTGGAAAATATAGGCTTGAACACCACATACGTTTAATTCGAGAAACCGGTCTGGTTTAATTAAATTTAAGATCAAATATACTGATAAGGCGATTTTGGCTATAAAATAGTGGAGTGATACATTCTTCTGATTCGAGAACAGTGACAGCAATAGTGAAGCAAGGTGTACGCGATGCCAACGACACATGAGAGGACAACGCAGACCATTGCTATTCTATAATAGAGACTAGAATAATTTTGTTATTTAAATCTTGTATTATGGTGAGTACTTACAGTAGCCAGATGCGTATCTTGGCACAACATTTGTTCAACTGATTTTGGCTGATGTCGCAACATGAGTAGTAGAAAAACATTGACTCGCGAGGGCATCTGTTGAAGGTTGTTTCGTAAAAATTCTTTAAATCTCTTCGTATATTAACAAAAATAACTAGATAATGCTTTATCTCTAACTGACAATATCTTTGGATGAAATGCCTCTTCAGGTTTCTTGCAATAACTTGCTGATCCTTTTGAGTTTCCCTGAAGACTATTGAAAATTGCTGCAGCCAGAGAAGCAATTAGAAGAAAAGTCAAAAGAGCACAGAGTAGACGCATCGAAGAGGGCAGGACGCACAAGGTATCTGGTTCTTCGAGTACATACTACAAAATCTTGAGTAAAAGAGCGTTGTAATTTTCATAGTTTTGTAACTTTTATTTTTTCTACAATATTGTTTATTGCAATTTATTTTCTTACCTGGCCTGCTAAAACCCTTTTTCCACTTCTTATAGACCTAAGAGATGGAGGACGAGACCAAACCACAACAGGGGTCTCTGGTTCAAGCATGGTTTGTACTAAAAAAAATAGCAAGAAGCAGTAAATTTTGCAAAGGAGATAGACGACGAAGCTGATAAGCAACTAGAACAGAAAGTCACTGACGGGAAAGCTGTGGTAGCATTGAGAGCTATGGATGTATGTTGTCACTGCGTAAGAACTGAATTGAACTCGTGGGAATTGGAACTAGCGTAGAGACATAGAACATAAGTAAATACAAACATAAAGCAATCAAATTAAAAATACAAAAGTGGGTGTATTGTTGAAAAGCATAGAAAATATTGTAAAACAATTAGCTACATAGTAAATGTATTTAAGAACAAGCTATATTAATAGAAGGATAATTAAATAGTAGAACTTTGAAAACTCGTCTCAGTAGCTTTTATGTGTAGATAAGCTTCACTTCTCATCTGGTTTCCCTCATTCATGTCATCACTTTATGTTGCGTCGGAACCAAATGGCCCGTATAGTACACTGATGGCTGCTCGGAATCTTCTAGAAACTACCCTATGCAAATCATAAATGTTTTAGAACTATCTTTAAACTGTCTTACAAGATGTAAATTCTGAGCATTGATTCCGTCCTTTGAGACAAATCATAAGGACAACAAAGTCACTGGCTGAATCTGAAAGAAAAGTGGAATACTACCATCTCACTAATGTTTTAGAAGTGACAAGCAATTAAGCCTTTGCTTTGTATGAAACAAGTAATAATAGCCTATCAATTAATAAGGTAGTGCTAAAGTTGAAAAGTAATTTGCTCCGATTTGAAGCGATGTATTCGCTGTGGTGCAGTATGTCTAACCAGCGAGTAATCAAACGAAGAAAAAATGAACATGAGCATGTTTCTGTACGACACAAGGTGGGGGTGTCGGGGCAAGCAGTAAGCAGACACTAATAACAACGTCACCGATCCTTCGTTCCCTTTTTGCTCAATGACTGATTTTATTTTGGATAATATTATTTTACAACCATACATATGATAATAGAGCTGAAAATATAATCTGAACGTAGAACAAGCAAGCTTTGTTAATATTGGATATGTTGTTGCAGAGGTCCGTAGCACAACAACAAGTTCTACCTCTCGAAAATGGTATATTATAATTGCGAATGCAGCGGCCTACGTGACACACCTAGAACAACTATTCTCAGTAAGTCGCCAATTCTGTTAGAATTATTTATTATACAATAAAGAAAAATCCACCAAAAGAATCTTGGAAATGGTACAAACCATAAGATCTAGTAATGAAACGCAACCAAATTCTTGATTTTGCTTGATTTCAGGGTGATCAGAGGCAAAAAATGTACGATTATAGCATGCCGGACTCTGAAATTTTAAAAAGTGAATTTGTGGTCAATAGCAATCTATATTTAAAACAATAGAAACATGGTAGAACAGCTAGACATAGGATTTGAGATAGATAATGACCGACCCACACAGTACCAGGGCATTTTATTGTATGAGTAGAATTAATGTAGCATCGCAAAGCAGCAGTTGTAGTAATGAGCCATATTAAATTAAAAACCCTATAATCAGAATTTTGCTACTAATTACTATTAGTTTATAAGCACTTTCATGTTAAATTTAATATTTTTTATGAATTATTTTGGGAAAAAATTGTAACTAACATTATTTGTACAATAGACGAATGAAAAAAAGATTGATTGTGTAGTAATCGGTAGGTGACGCACAGGAAGTTATGAATGGTGAGCAGATTACTTATCACAATACGATAAGAGTTCTACGTTAAATAGATGATGTTTACTAAACAGCGTCTCATGAGGATCTTTCATATAATTACCTAGCAGAATAGAACTGAGCTATTCAAAGATATCACACTAGCAAAGATGAACAAATAAAACGTTTATCATTTGTTTAAACCATTAGTTGTATTTTGTTTGTTTGGATTGTTGAAAGTTCCGGTTTCTGTCGGGATCAGAAGACAAACTGATATTGGAAGAATGGAAGATACATGGAAAAATAAACTGTTGCAACACATAGTATCTACATAGTCTATTATTTTGCAAAAAATTATGATTCTTCTCCTCACGTGTCATTATTTTGTTGTTTAACTATTCTACTTTTAATAGAATATTTTATTACCTCTTTTTCTTGTATTCTTGGAATATCAGACGTGCCCAGAACATCCAACTACAAAATGTATCTTACCAAAGCGTAGCCATATATCTCAGTATATGAATTACCAGTGGTGAATGTACTAATCTAACCGTGGACTTAGGCAGAGAGTGGATTCGTTCACGGATCTGTGAAACCAGCTTATCCACGTATGAATTAGTCAGTTCCTGCAACCGCATCTCAAATCGGAAAGTAATGAATGAACACTGTACGCACTTCGAATAAAACCATTTTACAGAGGTGTTGTCTTTAATAAAATCGTCTTAGGAATGCTAGCTTTAGACCTCTTTTTGATTTCAAAATCTCACAGCTTCTTAATTATAATTATTGGATTTTAAATGACACTAGGCACTATTAGTTTTTTATCAACTATATGAAAATTATGATTATGCTGATTATTACAAATTCATAATAAAATACATTAATAAATAGTTAATTTATTAATTTTAAAGCATATCATTTTCAGTTAAGCAGTAAATTATCATTAGCAAGGAAAAAAATTGCTTTGCTATTCTACTGCTTTTAATTAAACTTATTTATAATTATTTCTTTATACTCTTTATTACCATAGCTAGTAAACGTAGTATAGGTACATCTACATAAATTTTCCCAGTTTGGATTTGTGAATGTTTCATCTCATCTTTGGGCGATATTCTATTCCGTGCTATAGTGAGAAATTGTCGCGCAAGGTTTTGCTATATTAAGAAAGTAGTACCCTCAATCAAAAATAGATTAAAATAGTTGAAATGTAGTTGTGATTAACATGAGCGATTACTTTTTGATTGATCTGATGATTTGTTTTAATTATAGAAATGCCACCAAAAGTCATCCCTCCTACCTGTACCGAGTTAGAGAAGCTTAACGCAGCGAAAGATGTGATTGGTTGGTTTATCATTATTCGTATGTAAGTTACTTTGTTACAAACATAGTTCTTCCACAATTTCAAGATATCCTGCAGAATGATTTTGGCGTAGTAATAGTGGTGGTTAGGAAATGTATGGAAAAGTGGGAGTTTATGATTATGGGTATCACAACTTAGCTTGTTATTTTACTATTATAAAACATTTATATTATAAAATGGCTGACGTTTAGAACTCGAAACCCCTAATTTATTTTTTAAACTAGTCTTTTGCAATTTATCTATATGCTGTATTTGTCATTTATTATTCAGGTGTTTTGAACCACTCAAGACTAGCTTGTCAAGATTGCGCAAAGAAACGGTTATATAATAAATTTAATGGAGATGAGCTGCTGTTTAAGAACGCGTTGCCACCATGGTTAAGTAAGTTAGATTAATTTTATGGCTTATGTATATTTTCACTGGCTTTGTGTTCTTCTAGGCCTCTAATAAACTACTTTACAGACTATCATTTTATTTACTCTGTTATTGATTTCTTAAGCATTAATTATTTATTAAATGTAAAAGTATAATCACCAGTTTCTTTTTTCTTAGAGATTGTAGTGTAAATATCAGTACCTATGCCATTATCAAGTGGATTCTTTAAGCTCCACCTCCTGAACAGACTGCTGACCAGTCCACGAACAATGTAGAGAAGAAAAAGCGGAACTTTCCTAGTAAGGTAGTGATTTTTATCTGTATATTAAGAAATTATTAACGTAGTTGCTTCTATTATATCGTTATCAGTAATTAGAGTCTGGTTTACCTGTTTACCCATTTAAGGCAAAACCAGTTATTTGCCCTGAGGATATAGACGAGCACCTTTACAAGAGGTCTTGGGAATTAAGTGATAGCGCACTGGTCCATGAAATCACTAAGTTGAAACATTTAGACAAGTTAGTAAATGAGGCTTTAAAAATAGCATCCCTTTTGAAATAGATAATAATAGTGTCTCAGGGAAGCTGCTTTCTCTGCTATGATTGATTTACGCAAACGAAAAAAAGAGGAAGAAGTTAAAAAGAGAGAGGAGAAGATATTGCAACCGGAAGAAAACGGAGACGAACCACAAGTAACAGAAAAGAAAATTAACGTATGTTGGGCATGTTATGGTTAGTAATAATAGAAAAAACTTATACATCTAAACAATTTTTAACTTTAGTTTTTGTTTCTTATAGCGTCCCAATATGCTTCCATGGTGCCCTGAACCTAAGCATTTATTTCCTCGAGGAGAAACATCAGTAAGTAGCACGTGTATATTTACTGATGTTCAATTATAATATGATAAATGTGTTAATTTAGGCTTTGAACCAAGGTGCGCAGGCGAGATTCTTGGCTATTTGTCAAAATTTAATGAATACAGGAACAGCGCGTTTTCAAAGCAATCTGAAGGAGTTGAAGGTAAAATATATTTGTTTACTTTTAATTGATAGAACAGGTATGTGCTTAATACTTCATCAACGTTTCACTGTTAATGTCTAATTATTCTTCATATAGTTAACTATTCGCTTTAGGCATTCGAATTAAAGGCTGAGAAGGAGAGAAAAACTATGGAGGAACGAATTATAGAACAAACCATTTTATTGTCCGAACAGAGTGATGCCAGAAAACAACCATTAGCGACTATCAAAGGTCGTGCTGCCTCATTCGTAATAGTGCGTAATTGAATTCACTTGTATTTTATTATTGAAGAAGAATAATAGACAAAAATCAATTTTAAACCTTTGTATTTGTGATTTACTTCGGTTTAGCAACGGTGGGTTAGACTGTGGGCTGGTGATAAAAGACGATTCAACCGTTTACCACAGAAAGTATTTGATTGGAAGAGTGAGATTGCAACGATGATGTCTTTTAATACTCCTGAACTTGAAGTTGTGCTTCAAAGAGGAAGAGCCGATAAGATAGATGTCAATAATTTTTTAATAAATATAATTTTATATATATATATATATATAATGTTGTTTTTCCATTCAGCTTCCTTCATTACGTAATCGTTGTCCTTTAGTGGAAAGCTCTGTATTTGAACAATTCCCTCCAGATGCTTCAGTAGGCGATGCCATTTTTGATGATGAGGTATGGCTATATGTTTATTCGAACATGAAGAATGCTTCTTCGATTTCAGAACATCATACCACTTTGCCTAGAGAATGGCGTGAAATTTGCTATGGATGCAACAACTTGTTGTCATCTAATGGCCGATTCCTTCGTAGGGAAGTCACAGAACTATGCAATACCTATCACAATCTCCCAGCACATATATTCTGGTGATTTACCATCTTTAATTGAACTAATTTCTCTTATTCCATTGATATTTCCTTATAATGATTTCAGGTTCATTCCACCCAGTAATAGTTTTCGGAAAGCCTCGTGTTTTGGGATCTGTTAACAATGTCACGGTCATGCGACAATTCATAAAATATGAAATTAAGAGTAGCTTTATTAAACGTACTCATCTAAAAGAAAGTATGCTTTGTTCTCGTATTTTGGTTTCTTATTTTTGCGTTATATAGTAAATTCCAAACATTCGTCTATGCACTCTTAGGTTGACTTAATATTATACTAGAGGAAAAACTGTATGTATTGAATTTATTAGTGATTATTCTAGCATCCTCATTGAGGCAAGAATTTTCTCCAGCCAAAAAAGAGAGAAATATGACCAAATCTTCATCCAAGAACGACCAAGATTCAGCTGAATCTTCAACCAAGAACGACCAAGATTCAGCTGAATCTTCAACCAAGAACGAACAAGATTCAGCTGAATCTTCAACCAAGAACGAACAAAATTCAGCTGAATCTTCAACCAAGAACGACCAAGATTCAGCTGAATCTTCAACCAAGAACGAACAAAATTCAGCTGAATCTTCAACCAAGAAAGAAGGAAATATGACCAAATATTCTCAATCTAAGCAAGATAAGGATATCTCTGAGTCATCTTTGCATGAAGAAGTGAGAAATAATGATCTGGCAGAGAATATCGCTTCTGGGTGGGAATTTTTTATTTAATTGATAGGCGGTATAAGAAACGTATATTATAAATATTCGCATGATCTTATTATTTGTTTAAGTTTTTCGGATCCCCTCGACTCAATTCTGGATAAGATCTTACCAACTTCCTTAACAGTTCCTTCTAAACCTCGAGCCTCTGAAAACGGTAAACTAATTTTTTGCTTTTATATACCTATTTCATAATACGGTTATATCAGCTTTGACAACGGAAAGTTATTTGTACTTTCCTTCATAGGTAAACAGTATGTACTGTTCAATGCAAATGGATTCCGCTTCCTTGTTCGTTCTCGTCCTTCTCCAATCTGTTCGGTTGGCCCTTTATTCGTGCAAGGAAAACCTCTATCCATACAACCAAAAATTGAATATGCTCCAGTTGCGGGAGCCATGGTAATGCTCAGATTTGATTTAATCAGATTTCTCTCTTTTTAAAATAACGTATTTTTCTTCAGTGCTTGGGCAATGAGGAATGGATGTGGAACTACGCAAAGGAAACTTTCAAGCAAACTAATAACCACTGTCTTTTTCGTGTGCATTATGAGTTCGTATCTAAATATTAAATTCTTAATAATAGTAGTGATTTATATGACCTTAGGTATATTTTTTTAAGTATTGTTATTTTTCAGTGGCTATAATGTTTTACAGCTACAACATTCGGAGCCTCGTCAGAGTGAAAGAGATCATCCGTGGTTAGTTTTTTTTTTAAATATTTGTTACCTATTATTCACTATTTTCTTCAGTACTCTTTTTGGTAATTGGAAATACAATTATAGTTCACCACATATGACTCGCAGTACTACCTCAAATCGTCGATCGTTGGATAATGAGAAAAAGGAGTTGTGAGTTTCTAAAAATTTTTGTTTTTTCTGATTCGTTTATTATAAATTTTGTTCTAGGGTCTCATCACGCACAAATCGCTTTACACAATTGCTAGAAAATATTGCTCAATTACCTGTTGGTCGTTATCTCCTTCTCAACGAAAATGATGAGAAACTTAAACTTCTTTCGGAAATTGATAATGACTATGTGAATACGTATGTCATTTTATGAAATTCATTAATTCATCAATTCATTAATCTTAATCATAATGAAAACGAGTTAATATTGTTTATAAGCAGTGACGTGCTTGATTGTTCAACTATCGCAAAGAGCATAGTGTTAACCCGCGAAGTACCCAAGTTTCAAGACATATTTGAAGGTCTTGAATCTCGCATTCCTCTTCAGTGGCAGGTATGCAAATATTTTTATAACATTTGTGTGTTATACATTGTTTCTTTCCACTGTATATTTAGGCCGTCCAACGCCGAGCCCCAGGTTGTTTCGTTGCTAAAGATAGTAAACTACATTTCCTTGCAATTACTCCTTTAATGGTGTGTATCATATCTCTCACAAACATTTGACCTATCTTTGTAACGAATAATTCCGACAATAATATTTAGGACAATGCTAAAGACAAAAAATTTCTGAAGCGAGATGGAAATCAGAAACGAAGGGGGATTAAAAGGAAACGATTTAATGATTAGTGCTACAGTTGTGTATATAAATTGATCGTAACGTACTTTTATTTTCCATTGCGTTGCACAGTTTTTGTTGTTTGCAATAAAGGTTTATAATGAGACTTATAAAAAAATGTGCAAGGCTAGGTCATACGTATGATAAGCTGTTTAGGAGAGCAGCATCGAACCTCTAAGGTTTCAAACTACAAAGCAATGTTGGTAGTGCTAGTGTAGTGATTTTTCACTCCTTTTCTGTGTAGCACGGTTGTGTAGGTTACCGCCTTCAGTTAGTAACTATTAACCGGCATATGTACAATAATGCTTAAATTAACCTGATGGTTGGTGCGGATAATGTTTACCTCATTTGCACTTGGGGAACCACTGGAAATAAGGACATCACATAATTATCAAAACTCAATAACTGGTTCTGTGAGACTACCATAATCACCGATCCTTACTCGTTAAATACGATAAATCGTAAAGTTTGTTTTAATGGTGTTTAATCTTGCCCTTAAGTGTAAAACTAAGTTATCCTATATAAGAGACTGAACTAACCACTACTCACAATCATGAAGCTAACTATACTGTTTTGTACTCTGATATCGTTGGCATTATCGCAGTCGACTCCTAAAAGAAATGCCTTCTGTAAAAAACTTAGAAACCTCGTTACTACCTTTTACACTGAGGAAGTCTTATGCAAGGTATGATTCTGTAATAGGTAGAAAATGAAATCTTAATCTATTAATTTTAGATAGTAGACGATTTTTTCAATATGATCTACAATGGAAAAAAAATGCAACAATTAGGAAAAGGTTATTTTTTTATTGTAATTTATCTTTATTTGTTTAATAAGATTACATGTCTAATAAACCTATTTTTTTCAAGATGCTGTGAAAATTTTGGTCTCGCGTACTCCAGTGACGCAGTATTTCTCTCTGTTAAATCTAAAGGGGAGTGCAGACAGATGTCTAAAGCCGGCAAGCCAAGATACCTTAAGTCTTTTAAGAAAAGTGCTTCCAACGATTTTGAAACAACTTGATAAAGTTTACAAATCGGTAGGTGGATCTTATAATATACCCAGTGACAAATACACCAAAGTTTTGTATTCTAGATTCTAAATAAAATGAATCAAATGAAGAAGAAGAAAATGAACAAAAACGGCGTGTTAGAGCAGGGATATAATGTTGCTAACAATGCTCTGACTAGAAAATTGATTCAAACAATTATAACTGCCAGTGCGAAGGTGAGAGAATGCAAACGCAGAAGAGGGGATAGAAAACTAGTGATAAGCTCACTAAAGAGTGATTTACAGAGTTCGACGAATGTGGAATGGAAATGTGCTTGTGACAACCTGTCAACATTGATCTCACTCAACAAATACAATACAAAACGAGTAAATTAAGAACATTAATCAAGTAAAATACATTATGTTGTACATAAAATATTACACTAATGTAATTAAAGCCTTTTTATTCTTGATAAATTAACAATTGTTTAGTGGCATCTAGTAGATATAGAATGAAGAATTGGAAATATGCCAGATCCACATGTTCCAACGTGGTCATCCTCATTTAGTGACATTAGCCCAACTCCAGCAAGTCTTTCACGAAGGCAGTAGCGCATCTTAATAGTAATAATGATAAGAACCAGTATTGACATGCATTCATTAGACCTTAATAAAGCAGTTTAATTGAACTGTAATTAATAATTTAAATACTTTGTAGAAAACAGTTTGTTGGTTATCAAGGCTTATCCACCGTCCTTCGGTGGTCCAAGCATTTGTTGTCATCGAGTCCCATCGCATTATTCGATCTGTACCTGCGTACTTGAGACGGTGACACAGCTAAACAATGAAACATTCTCTACCAGTTATATCCACTTGTCTATTCTAGTATAATATTAGAGAAAATCTCGTACTGACCTCAGTCTGTCCAATTATGGAATATTTCTTTTCTGTAGGTTTACCGATACCTGGGTCTGAACTATTTTTAAGAGTTTGTTCCATGCCATATGACGAGATCTGTACCAAAACTTGTGAGCGATTGAGACCTGCGGCTTCCCATTCACGTAATGTTGTATCCTAGAAATTTTTAAATAATAATGTAATTAAAATTGGATGTTTATATTAAAAAAACAGTCGAAACAAACAATAGAAACGCCGTTCTGAATAGCTTCAACTTGGAATAGAGGAGAGTTCACGAATGCAGCCTCAGTTGACAGTGGTACAGTAAAAGGTTCGAGAACTACATGGTGTAGTGAGTTTAGTATAGATAAATCATACATAGACCTTAGGGAAGACATCCAGGCCGAAAGTCTGAAAAAATATTTAAACTATTACCGAATCTAGGGAATTAACGGTAGTTAATTTGGTCAATTGCCTACCGCAAGCTAACGGTATTCGGACAGTTTCTTTTATTAGTTGCTTCATTCATATTCTTGTTAAGATGACGAAGAAAATTGGCGAATGGAACTTTGCTTTCTCGAGAAACGATGTCTGCACATCGAAGCTCTACTCCAGTGAAGGAGTATTTATTAAGAAAAGATTCAATTGATGATACTAGCAACTGTCGTTTAGCTGTAATATTCTTATCAGATTGAAAACAACTTTTACAATTTTTTGTTGTTTTAAAAGAATCTAAATTTTTTTAAACAAGTCATTTTTAAGATAATATAAAAACCTATAGAATTTGAACAAAAATCATAATACGTTTATAAACTGACATGTTAGAAGTTTGATGAAATCTTTTATACCCATATTACATTTCAAAGAAATCACAATACCACGAGAGCCCATGACTGGCAGAAGTTTAGTCTGAAGGCAATACTTTTAAAAACTAAATTTATAAATATTGTAAAACTTGCAACAACTTACAACTTTCTTCGCTTCTTCTTCACGTGACCGTGATGAAAATTTTATGATTCCTTTTTTGTCAAGTTCAGCCTGTTCCACTACCACTTCGGTGCACTTCTCAAATGGAATACGTTCTGGGGGTAGACGAAACTCTGAAATCTAGGAATATGAATAGCTTTACTACTTATTATATAATACGTATACTTTTAATTTTTACTCAATAATTAATAGTTATAATTTCTTAAACTTATTACAACCTTCATCCACATCTTGCAAACGATAAGTGCAGGCAACTTTAAAGGAGGATGAACAGGCAGATTTTGATTCGAGAGCACAAGATGAGCATACCTAAAGAAAAATAAGATCTTGTAAAGAACAAATGAACTAACGAGATACTTTGACTTTATTTAGAGATTACAGCCTGCCTGTGTGTCAACAATTGTTTGCAAAATTGGAAATGGTCGATCGGGACACTCTCCTCGAGGATTATCCATCTCCAGACCATGTATTGCCAGTCCTCCTACAGAATTAAGAGAGGACCACGTAGCCTGGAACATTAATAAAATGTAGGTTCTCCTTGTTTGTGTGGCATAAAACTAATATTCAGTAGTTTTAATATGTTGCCGACGCGTCGGGACAGATATTTTCTATCGAAATAACATCGGTGAAACATGAAAAAGAAGTAGTGTAAGGATAAAGGCAGTACTTAAAATTAGAAATCAACAAGCCTTAATGCGAACGCTTTTCTCGTTGTCAAAAGCAACGAATTCTGTGTTTCGGAAAAGGAAAGGAACGGCTAATTCATCTAGCCATTGCACAAGAGTTCCATTGTCGTGTTTAGCCTCACATATCTAAAGCAATAACAAAATATCATAGTATCTGTTGTTTTAAACTGATCTTTGTAAAATGAAAATTTTCTATAGCTTTGATTGTTCTGAAATTTCAGTTACTGGTTATCTGGGAAAATTATTTATGAACCTGTGTTTGTGAAACGATCCTCCCATCGACTGATTTTGGTGTTATTTGTGGGAAGGAGCGTAATCCATAAAATGTTGAATAGTCACTACGCTCTCCGATAAGCGAGACTGACATCGCCTCTGCCGTCACTGACAAAATCAAACGAGACCTGAATTAATATGATAGTGTAGATAATGTGCGAATTAGAAGTTTAGGATAGAATTAAGTGTAAATTTGATTACTTCGGTATTCCACTATCCATCCAGTGATTGACTAGACCCTCAACTGTCATTTTCCGGTCAGGAAGAATTTCACTATGTTGGAACATGGGTGAGTGGTGTCCCGTAAACGTCTGTCGGGGTGAATGGAAACGATGTGAGTGTATCACAACGAAATCTGTTGTGCTATAAAGACTGTTTTCCATGTAGTCCTGATTTCCATTCTCATGTACAAAAACGTCTCTATTCAATACTGTACCACTCCTAATGCTCCAAAGAACATACTCCTTCACTCTCCACTTACTTTTTCAGTACATCAATTTCATATCTACCATTGAAGCTGCTAACTGGCGTCACCGCTAGCATTAAAATTGATTCCTATAAACATAGTACGGTTCAACTGATGTTAATGACAAATACCCAGTAAAAATAAATGTAAAGAATTCTTACCGAAGGTAGTGTTTTTTTGAGATCAATAAGAATTGACGAAAGATACGATGAATCTAAGGTGCCATCCAAATTTCCCAATAACCAAGACATTTCCACTCCAGATGTATTCGTTTTTAATAAAAGCTGTAAAATAAAAGAATTATTCTCTCGTTAATGTCAGGCGTATTTTCAACACTAACATTTTTAATACTTTTTACTAGTTGCTGTCTCTTCCATGAGTTGGCAAGTTCTACTCGCCATACATCATTTGCCTGTTGAGCACCGATTGACAAAATCACCTATGAAAAATACGTATAATGAATAAGTCTTCAAATCTATTCTTCTAATTTCTTTAAAGAATATGCTTGAAAAATTCTACTTGTCATTAACAGACCTTTGGAGCACTTTCTCCGATTTCAGCTCTCCATTGATCTATTCTTTTCAAAAGATTGATGGTATTTGCTGGTAGTTTAACAGCATCGGAGAACTTTAAATAACTTCCCTTTTAGTACTTTCTATTTTATGAAGAGATGTAGTAATAAATTGTACTTATTATTATGAAGTAAAATTATTTATAATATCACCTGTATATCTACAGGTCCCACGACTATATGAGTACACCAGAATGGCTGGAGAGTGAATAGATCAAATCGAGGACGATCACTATCTAGATAACAAATACGGACGCATGGGACAGAAGGTTGCCGTAAAATCATACGAGAGCGACAGCGAAAGAGCTGTAATTCACCATATAGTTACAATTCATTTGTAATACATCATTACTTACTTTCTTAACCATTGAATGTGCTGGGAAAGGCCCATTCCCGCACTTATTGGTTGGGTCATCCCATTGAAGAGATGAAAAACCAATACCACCGAAACCTTCTTGAGATATCCATGATATCTGAATTAAACATCTTTCTGTCATATAAGAAAGATACTTACAAATTTTCAGTAATGTTGCATATACCTTTTTTCCTAATGAATTTAGCTCCGGAGAGTTGGCACTAGTCCAGCTAGTTTTCACTTCCATGATGAGCGAAGCAGATCTATCATCTAGTGTACCTCAATTAAATAGTATTTAACCAAAATAAGTAGTTACAAAAAATCGTAGACTTTTAATACACATACCGTTATTTCTACAGACTTCTTGCCATGATTTTCGTACTCCTGCTTTGATCGCAAAGTCTCCATGGATGGTTGTTGAAGGATCGTGTACCTGTATAAGAAGGGTAAAAAGTTTATATATTTTCAGGATATTCTGCAATATATTGGTTACTGTATAAGTCTTTGCTCCACAACTCAGTCCAACAATGATTTTTTCCGCAGGAACACCGCTTTCTATCATCCTGAAACAATTATGCATCATAAATAAATAATTTAGACAAGATATAAAATGCTTTAAATTTACCCACTTATGGGTGCAACCACTAATGGAATCTTCAAAAGGTATTGATTCGGATTGATGGAGTGGATCGATATGATTTACAGAATAAGGATCCTCAGAGGACTTAAAATATAATTTGGAATCTTGTTTGAGAAAAAGAAATAACAAATTTAACCTACTGGTAGTTCTTCTGTTAATAAGTACATATGTTCAACTTGGTCGGAAAGATCTCGAAGTCTGTTAGCTGCACGCCACATCCACCGTGACGACAGAGCCAGTGTCGGAAGGGATGGTAGGCTAGTGGATGCTGTTGAGAGCGCCTAAAGTTATAGCTTCATATGATCATATATAAGAAAATTTGTAAATCTGATATTCTTTAAAAGCATACTTACTCTTAAAAAGAGTGAACAGGCAGAAGATGCTAGTTGGGAGCCCTCTATATGTATGAAAATTCCATCAAACCGCCTGGAAGCAAAATAATATAGCTACTCTTTAGATTTAAAGTTTAAATAAATTAAGTGTCTGATTCAGTAGATTTGTTTTGTTAAGGTGGAGAATTAATTAGTAGATTCCTAATATTATCTGGCCTTTCCATAGTATCAATGGTTATAAAAGCGAAATGTGTTTATGCATATACTTAGATTATAAACTCTAAGCCAAATTACTTATCTTTAAATGACTGATATATCTATTCTTTACCTTTTTGTGTTAAAAAAGCAATTTTTCTTTCATATACTATCTTTATCTCGTGTAAATAACCTTATTTCTAGACTCCATAAATCTATAAACTAAAAATGTTAACAAAAAGCAGCATAACATCGTAATAAGCCTCGAAATCTGATTCCTTTACCTTTTCTGTTATAAAAAATAAATCTTGTTTATATTTCTTCGACCAGCGTTATCGCGTTGTATTTACATACATTACACTGTAAATTTATGCTGAAGTTGTCGACCAGCTAGTGACTCAATTCTTTGTTTACTGATATCGAATCCATCAAGCCTAGATTTTCATGTGATGATGTAGAAAAAAATCCTTTCCAGTTAGCTTCTTCGATAAAGTGGATATCAAAAAATTCTTATAACATAAGAGTATAAAGCAAGAATTAGATGATGAGCACTGATTATAAGCATTTGTTTGAATGACGTATGAGAGTATACATAAGGTTTTTTAAAATCTATTAATCTACAGCCTAATTATTCAGATTAAATTTTATAAAACACTCAAAATACATACTTTCAATCTGGAGATACATACCTATTTTTTACAGCTTCTACAATTATCGAAGCTACATTCCTTGCATGCTTCCCGTCACGTATAGGAGAGTTTGCTGGTCGACGAATTCCAAGTAGAAGACGGGCAGACGGGTGCGACGTTCGAAGACTACAGGAAAAATATGGGCTGTTTAATTCAAAGTATCAATACAATGAATACCCACCCTAAGAATCGTCGTAAGTTGCCGATGCTCATTGCCGCCATGTGATCATTAATGGTAATATCTTTTAAGGTCATTTCATCTTTTAATTCTGTGAATCCATAAACAAAATGTGTACATGACAAATTATGGTACTGCGAGATATCCAAAACTTCTTTCTGTAAATAAGGGCTATCTCAACAGTGATAACAAAAGAACTTAATGCTATAGTGAAAAACATATTAGTCTGGTTATCTATAATGTACCGTCGTAGGGTTGACGAAGCAGTAGAAAGCACACTGTGGGGCGCTAAATGCAACGGCTAGATAGGTGGAATAAGCAAGAAAAACCCGCAACCACATCCTGAAGGAGGACATGCATTGAATAATTATTTCAGAATCTTCAAATCAATTGTGGCAGAAATGAAATGAGAACAATCTCTGGCACGTCCCACACCCACCTATCATATCTCGCGATAGATCAGTTGAACGACATAATTCCTAACTCTGATACATTTACACTTCCCGAACAGCAATGTAACGATAATTTACAACTATAAAACAAATGAAATTGCAGTGCCCTCTCCACTCGATTCAATTACCTTGTTAACATGTGAATTAGATTTCCTTCATTCTCACCACTTACATGTAATAAAACTCACTATTTTATAATTTGTTCTAAGCAGTTCCATTTTCAGTGGATAAATCCATTATCCGTTATCAAAAATAACTCCCCATACCAATCTTACAATGAGCAATACCTCTTTACTTAGATATTCACACCAATAAAACCAACGACTACATCCAATGTCCTCTTACTCTACATTTTCCATAAAACCATTCTCTTCACCAGTTTCACCAACATCATGTTTCCCCCACCCTGCTATAGAAATGACTGTATCACACACTTCCCCTCAACTCTCATCTGTTTCTTTTCCCGTAACTGAATATCATCCCTTGTCTTTTCAATTCATCACCCTCGATCTTTTATAATGTTTTATCTTCATCTTCTATTTTATGAATACTACATTTTCCAACTATTCACCATTACCAAGCGTAATTGAAATAAAACAATGTGAAAACATAGCAAAAGAGGTGCGCTGATTAAGCACAAAGTCGCACCAAGAGAGACCCATATGGACTGTGAGACACCAGAGGACCCAGGCCGAAGGGCCAGGAAAAAAAAGCAAGGGACTCGCGAAACCAATGAGCCGAATATAGAGAGATGAGCAAAGAAAATACAGATGCTCAGGCCATCTGCGGCATCCAAGACGACATCCGTGGTCGTTCATCGCTTGATTTTCGTTCATCCGGCCGCCGCCTTGGGTCACGCATTGTTGCTGAACGAGGATCTGGCCGGGATACAGCGTCCGGTTGGGGCATAGTGGCTATAAGAGATGATACTGCATCAAATTGTGATGCCAGCACACGGTTCATACGAGGGTCTTGATTTGAAGATGATAAAGAAGGAGTAACTCCGGAATACGGTGGAGGTGCATCTACGGATAATAATCTCCATTCTATAACTGTTCCTTGCGGTATATCACGAGCAGTTGAGTCTGTCTGGGCAAATGGAGGAGGACTGGCTGGACTATCGTCTGCAGATGTTTCACCAGCAATCTGTGCTAACATTTGAGTTATATTGAACTGAGGTTGAGAAACCGTAGATGGAATTTCCTCATGATGAGGAGATTCTGTATGGGCTGCAGGTGAATAGTACGCTGGTCGAGAAGAAACAGGGTATGTATGAGAAGACATCTGACCTGATGTCGCCAGTGTAGGGACAACTACAGAGGGAGGAGCCAGCTGTCCGTTAGATGTCTGCTGCTGTGGAATTGGGGCATGTATAACAGGAGGCATTGGAAGCTGAGGTGTCGGAGGGGGCTGAAGAGGTCCTTGAGGAAGTAGAACACGTCGTCTGGCAGGTGGTCCACTAGCTTGAGAGAAATGACCCACAGGCATACGTCCCATCATCTCATCTTCTTGCTGCATTCGCTCAAACATTGGACGAGTATAATCAGTGAGAGGTACATGACTGAACTGACAAGGATCCCTACTACATTCTCCTTTGTGGAATGCCTTGCAGGGAAATTCACCATGAAGCAATAAGCAGGTCAATCCTTTTTTACAAAAACCAGAATGGTAGAATTTGCACAATTCTGGTCGACGAAGTGAATCTTCTGCTTGATGAGAATATGAGCAATTATCGCCATCACGACAATATCCCTCTCGGAAAAATTTGCAAATCTGATGCTCTGTAGCCCATCGTGGTTTCGGGCGAAATGGACGCCACTGTCGTCCACCATATGGGCGTTTTGAACGGGGATCCCAATCATCCTCATTGGGAGAATGACGGCGACTGAAAAGTGAGTTTTTACTTTTTTAAGCATTATCTAAACATAAATAATTCACTAATAAACTCAATTTCCTACAATATCTTGGCCATTTACTTATTAACATTTTCTCCTGCTAATTTTTAATTACCCATTTACCGTCTATTAGGAGGTCCTTGCCGATAGTCGAAATCTCCATAACCTTCCTCTTCAAAGCGATAGTCCTTGTCTTCCCCACCATACCCAAAGCAATCATCACCTTGATCACTTTCATCTTGAGCAGCTCCAACCTTACTTGCCCATGCATCTTGCATAGACCTGTCGGGATCTTCCTGAAAAAATCGAATTCCAGAAATTTTTAGGAGAAAAGAGAAAATAAACTGCTTCAAAAATAGAAAGACAAGATAAATGAAGGAGCTAATTTAACTAAGAAATATTGGAAAGAAAGAGCAAGACTAATAAATCTATCAGTAATAAATAAGCAGTAAGAGAGAACATTTAAAAAATACACCATAGAAATACTATTAATATATTCAGTCAGGAGATAAGAAGTTGAAAAAAAGACTAGTCTTAAGAGAAATGGATGAGAAGAGAATAGGCAAAAGAAGAAAAAAGTGACAGACATATAAGAGGGAGCAGAGATATTGAGGTGGAGGGAGAGCAGAGGAAGAATGAGAAAAGAATAGCGAAGGTAGGGTAGAGAGGGAACAAAGAAGGTAGAAGGAAAATGGAAGTAGCAAAGTGAAGAGAGTAGAATAGATAGCGGAAATAGCAAAGTACAGAAGAGGCAGAGACAGTAGGTATAACATAGTATAGAGATTGCAGAGTACATAAAACAGAATGCAAAGTGGCTAAAGCAGAATAGAAGTAATTGTTGGAGCAGAGAGAATATAAATAGTAGAGTTAAAGAAGAGAATCAAAACTGAAAACACATTAAAAAGAGAGGTAAAATAATGTGAAAAATAGTCAAGAGTAGAACGAATGAGAAAGAATACGAGAAACTATATCAGCTTGAACAAGGAAGTGGATATAAGAATAAGAGATTAAATAGATAAGAGGAGGCAGTATAAACGAGCACAGAGTATGAAGGAAAGATTAACAAAAATAGCAGTAGTAAGAATGCACGAATATAACAATGTGGTAAGAGTAAAAACGAAGAAAGGAATAAAATAAACAGATGACAGTACTCAGATAAAGTAAAAGATCCTCGAAGTTCTAAAAGAGCGAGGAGAGAACAGCTAAACATTGATAAAGACGGGAGAAAAAGTACCGAGTTCCCATCAATATCCTTGGAATGACGATGAGTTGGTGGCATTTTCAGTGAAGGCCCACTTCCAACTGAGACGTGGCTTGTAGCGCTATTTGATTGACTTAGACTCGATCGATCGATAGTATTTTCTTAAATATAACAACTCTCAAGTGAAAATATCTAAAATAACTTTATTTACTAATGCATTATTGATTTTCCGGCAAATATATTACTGATATAGGATAGTAAGTAACACTTCAACCTTTTACACTGATTTTTACCAATACAGTGGGCACACTTATGGTTAGTAATTTCCGCTATCTCACCTCGGGGAGGTTCCTCATCATCACAAATTTCACCTTCTTCAGGCAGCTCTCCATCCTCAAAATCGTCTGATGGCTTTTTGAAATCCTCAGATGTAGTAGCCATTACGTCTACCATAACCTAAATATGAACCAGTCTAAATATAGTCTACTTTGATGACTAACATTAGTGTATAAAGATTATTCACAGTCAATTTAAAAGGAGAGTAGAATTTAAAGACGGCAAATATGATGTCACTCTTGCAGTTATAAATTGTGGCGTCAATAATTATCGTTGAATTACTCATATTTAGAGAGCACTCATTAAATATTTCTATATAAGTGGCAATAATTACAATATCACTTCCCAATCACGAAAAAATGGTTTCTTTTACTTCCTATAAATGTTTGTTTCTAGATAAATCTATAGAGCAGAAAATCATTTGAAACTATCTACATCAATTTCACTCCACAATTAGGACTCTTATTTAATAGCAATTACCAAGGACATCAATTATACTTCTTTAGCATTTAGTAATTCATAGTTCTACAAATAATCTGACTGTTAACTATACCATAATGTAGTTGCAACTGGGCTTTCCAAACCATAACTGTGACTGGATAACGATCAAAGAAACAAAAATAACTCCCACCACTTCAAGTGGATCCCACTTAACAGTTACCTAAACTTCATTTTCCAAAATATCTAAATTATACGACTATTAAACACTACCCACAATGCGCCACCCCAAATCCTAACCAGGTGTCATGGCTACCGTACCACCTCAGAGGGTGGAGCTTGCGATGGTCATTCCACCCAGCATCGGCTATATGAATACATAAAAAAAATGTTATAAATGAGTGGGTAATGGTGCTTGAATGGTAACATATAGATGCACTACTTAGTTGTGTTTCATCACCTAATCCAAATAAATCCTGTTAAATATATTATCACTAGGTATATATGCTCTATGATACAAGATAACTTAAGAAACATTTTATGAAGAAAGTTAAATTCGAAGACACAGATATGGACAAAATTTACGAAGTTCATAGCAGCATGGGACATGCCCCTTATTTTCCAGATACTTTTCTCAGTTCTTTGTATGTAAGCATCTTGGTGAACAACGAAGTAACCATACTACATCCCCTCTGGCCTGGTTGGTGTAGCCTATGTAAGGCAAAATAGAAAGAATGTCCGGGAACTCGTGGGCAGCGCACCCCTCTCAAGTGACTATCGCAGCACACAACAGGCCACAACGCGCGCAATTGACGTCTCTACCACTCGCGCCCCTCTCTTTCCCCATACTATCTCATCATCGATTGCACACAACGGCTCAGCGCACAACCTAGCCCCAACATAGACTATGAACCGAGGAATTTCGAAATAGTCCTAGCTTAGAGTAAAATCCCACGGGTTCGCGATATAACGGGGTGGTGCTGATGTGATTCAGAACTATCACAAAACAATCACAAATCTAATGGGCTTACTTTAAAAGTTAAGTAGCTACAAATCAATTTATCGTTGATTACCTGACCTCTTCAATCCATGAGCTGCAACGGCAAGTTTAAAAGGCAAATTTTTACAGGCGATGAAGACTTTAACTGCATATATCCTACCTTTAGAATTAAAACTTGCCGAAATGGCCCATATGACGGAAGCTCCAACTTTTAGTTGTTATCCATAAGAAATTAAGCCAGTAGGCTCGCTCTCAAAAATTTTTAACCATTTATACTTGTCGGGAGTTAAGAAGAAAGTTCTTTCGATGAATCAAAGTTATTCCAATCAGAAAATTGAAGAAAATACTTCCACTCTACACCACGGGTGTTCAATGCAATGCGGATCTGACGCGCACAGTCGAGAGCGTAGACGGTTAGAGTTTAGTCAGAGACACAGATATTAAGACACGCAATACAGTGAGTACGATATACTTCATTTCCTCTGTGTTCCACATGGTAATATGTAATCACCGAATTGGTGTATTTTATTTCCTAGCGAAGTTCATCCTAAGATGCGTTTACAAGATGTTTATTTGTTGCTTATTAAAATTGTTTGTTACAAAAGTATCTCCATCTAGAAAAAAACAGCGAGAAAACTATGAGAATTTTCTGTCTTTGATCAAAGAGAGTAGACAACATAGTTGTTTCTAACGTAGGGTACGTATATAAATCTTTCAGTAATCTAATATTTTGTTTTTAGCATATCTACTCTCATTCACATATATGCTCAATTATTTGATTAGTTTTCACGATTTATATATATCAACCAACTATTAACCAGCATGAATTTCGTAGATGACTCTGCTATACTATCAAAGCTTGGGAGTGAGTGCTTTTAATGACACATTTACTACATAATGGTTATATTTGATGTTTCAATCAATGGATGAAGGGACTTGTGTTCTATATTATGTTGGTTCTGGATGACTATTCTGAATATAAAATAATGCTAATTAATGTAATTTTCAAGTACTGGAATCTAAAGAAGAAAGTCCAAAGAGATCTGTATTTTTGCCAAATAAAGGAAATCAGCTTGGTATTAGTGAGAAGGAACAGTTCGTGGAAGTTAGCATAGATGGCGATTTTAATATTCATAGCGATAGTGAGGAGGAGGATTCTGTACTAGATAGAGTGCGTTTGATTTTAGTTAAAATGTAGATTAAAAAAATCAATCTACGTCTATGAAGCAAAGGCGTAGTTATTAGACATCACTAAGCATACTGCTATTTGATTGATATTTTTTTATTTTAGAATTCTCTTCTTTCTTCCAGTAGGAATGTACGAGGTTTGAGAAGAGTATCTGAATCGTATAAATGCAGATATTTTGTTCTTCTTGCAACATATGTCGCCGTAGTAAGTTCGTTTTTTATACTTATCGATTGTCTTTCATGCCAGTGTTTAATTGTAGGTGGAGTGTGTATAGCAGTATTTCAAAAAGACAGAAATTTTTAAAAACAATCTTTTTTTGAATGCTTTAAAATACTGGCTTGATACCAGATTCTAACTAGTATTTTCTAGATGATAAATCGTTATGAAGAAGTCATAAATAGGATAATTACATGTTTATATCTTAACTGAAATTCTTATTATAAATAAGTGTTTCCTACAGGGATTTGTGATTTATCCCTACTCTGGTGCTCTATATAGTTTTACTCGACTTCACGTACCAGCTCTCTTAAACGGGACTGGTCTTGTCCTTGGTTCTCTCGCAGGTTTATTAGAATAAATTGGTTTGAAAGTATGATACTTATCTAAGGAAGGTCAATATTTATATTATGAATAATAAACATCGGACCTATTTTTAGGAAAGCTATGTATTCCAAGATTCAACTTATTATTTCTATTATTAGTATCTCTAATACTACTTACCAGTGTAAGATGGGTATCACTTACTGCCAATAATATAGATCAAACGCTGAGTAGTTTTGGTGAAGGATTTGCTGCTGGAGCCATTTTTTATGGTCAGCTACATTGATCATTTGTGCATGAATTTCCTTAACATCAAAGGAATCCTTTTCAGGTGGATTAGCTACCTGGCTTCTCTATTGGCGAGGTCACACTAGAAAGATTATTTTATTTTACCTAGTGATGGCGATACCATTACCTATTCTTCCCATGGAAGGAAATACTGAAATAATGGATAACAAAACACTCGGTGATATTAGATACAAGCGTTCTGTTGGTTCAGGAGAAAATGCTTTTTCAAATTTTACAGCTGTGAATAATGATTTAAATTACAATGAATCGATTACTTTGAGACCAAAAAAGTGAGGAATAAAATGTTGTAAATTTTAGATCTTACAGTTCTAAAGTATTGCGTTTTAAACTTATCTATTATAAAGTGGGATTAACTTAAGCCGTTATTTTTCAAGATTTGTATGCTCTAGGAGTAGCAAACGGGATTTTAAATAATTTTCAGGCCAAAGATTGTTCAAGGAATAATATCGGTTGACTCAAAGACCAAAGAGAATGAACAGATGAGGAAGGCGGCAGAGGAGACACTTAAAGCTACGGCAATTGCGAATGCTTCTATTGTTCCAGGTTAGTTTCAGTCATACCAAATATAACAATTATATTAGGCGGAATTCACTTACAGTTACACCTCCAACGTCCTCAAACACAATTACTTCATCTTCTCGTGTTAGTAATACTGTGGTATCCACTACCGTTACCTTTAAGCTACAAAGTTCAACATTAAATCCCAGTTTCAATGCCGAGAACAGGTGTTTTATTTAGGACAATTTTTCAGTTTACTGATAATAGTGAGCCTATCTTTAATCAATTGTCGAATTGTTTAAGTTATACAACTATTTTAAGCACTACTCCAATGTCACAAATCGTATACACACTCAATTCCTTTGATCAGTCGATGGAAAAGATTACTATTGGGATCCTTACTTCTGTTGTATTTATGTATTTACTAGGGTTTACATTTTGCTGTTTCTCATTTTCGTTTACTGCTGACGCCAAGATTGTCAAGGTATTTGAATTAATATAATCCATCTCGATTAGTTGGTGTTATTTACTAGAATATTTTAGAAATAATGAATTATAGATATTAACCTTAGATATAATACTAGCTTTTTTTTTAGATATATGATCCGTCTGTTCCTGGTTTAACCAGGCATTGCCGATTTCGACTTGCATTTGTTCAAATGCTTAGTGGATTTCTTGAAGCTTTATTCATGGGATTACTGTCAGCTTTGGACCTACAGATTGGAGGTTCTTCACGTGTTCAGTACAGCTTAGGAGCACTATTTATATCCAGATTTCTTGCTCTATTGTGGTTAGTATCTTATATAGTACATATATTCCCTTAGTGAATTTACATACTGAAGCTTGGTAGTTTAGCGTGTGTAATTTTTTGGATCTCAGGAAACAACCCAAAGTTATTGTGATTCAGTAATAGTTTCTGACTACTAATATATATATATAAACTTCCATTATTCTGTAAAAATCGTTTACAGTGGTTCATGTGCTTTCTCAGTGGTCACATGTAGTCTTCTACTTTTATGCCTTATTACTGGTTCATTTATCTTAGCTTTCATCTCTGCTCACTCATTACTGGGTGTGCTATTAATTGGAATTAGTATTGGACTTTTTGGATTAGCTACATTTTTAAACATAGAGGTGTGTTAAATTCTAGTAATAGATAATCGTTACTTTCATACATGATGCACTAATTTTCAGTCACGTTTGATTCCACGTGCTTCAGTTCAACTAGACTATTTCGTCGTACCATCATTATGTGGCAGATTTCTGAATTCTTTGCTGTGCTTTTCAATCTGTCCACTAGAACTATATCAAATGCTCGATTTGATGTTGTTATTCTCTATTCTGTTAACAATATGTTTTATTTTCCTTGCAAAATCAGTGCAGAAAGCAGCCAGGTAAGTAAATATTTAATCTTTGTAGAAAGACGTTCATAAAGTCAGTTATTTTATATAGGCTGAAGGAAATTATGGAGTATTCGAGTTCACCATTACCGGAGGCTTCGGCAGAGTATGTTTCATTAGTCGACAGAGGTCTACCATCAGATGTAGAAGATGACGATGTTGCTTCAGTTTAGATTTTTAAATGTATATTTCTACTGTATATGTTCGCAACGAGAACAATGGTTCTAAAATAGTAGGTGAATTATATAGCTGATTTTTGCGCAATACTTTACACTATACCCATGTATGAAAATGTATTTAGTCATTAATCATAAGCAAAGGTATAGCGTATTGCTAGTTAAACTGTATAGTACACTAAAGTAATTTACTCTTAGCACTTACTGCACGAAATTCCTCTCCTTTTCTTTAAAGTTCTCAAAAATAGTACTGAAATTCTATAAGAGATGTTCTTCTATTCTTCACGAAAGATCAAGTTTATTCATTAATAAAGGGAGATGGATTTCGGCAAAACTAGTGGGTTTTGGTCTTAAATGAGCTAAACCATCCTGGAAAATTATAGCAACAATTTGGAAAGGTTGCTATTATATTTATTACTGTTTAACCAAGTGGTTTTCCTGTTTTATAGTGGTTGGTATTCGTAATTGGGTTTCTTAAACGTGTAGAATGATGCTAGTTACATGTAGTTATTCCTACAGATTATTTTAAAATTATTGACATGGTTCTAAATTTTACTCGTTAAGTCTATTTTATGCCGTTCATGTGTGATCTCACGTGTATTTTCCGTCCAGTGGTTTTTCTTATTATGAGTTATTTTTTTAACGTTGGTTTCTACTATCGAGCTGTTGAGAATCTATTGAACATTTATTCACTTTTGTTATAATGCTTACAGATTGCGGCGGCTTCAAGAACTCCGTTTTCATATAAATAGTTAAGTAATCTATTTGTTATGTTACTGATCAAAATATAAATTGAGATATATTGTACCCATGCCCATTTGAGAAGTTCCCAGAAATCTGTTTTATAAGTGAATTCATCTTCGGCTACTAGGAAGCTGAGCGATAATAGGAGGCTAGAGTCAGTCGTAGATTTCGGAAGGTGGAATTCGGCTTTTCTGGGAAGCTAATTATGGTACTATAATAATTTATTTTTCGTATTTAATAACATTGCAAATGTATTCTGGTTGGTTCACCTATCTAGGCGAAGTCCGAACCCTTGGCTTGTTAATCGTCGCATAATTTCTTGTGGTTTGTAGTGTTCGATGTCCTTTCGAGAATAGTTGAATAGCGAGTACGACTCTCTCCATCTCAATATTTTAAATTATTTCTTTGAATTATTATGTGAAAAAATTAAAATCACCTAAATGGTTGTTTTTGATCAGCTGTAAGACGTCCGTATAGTGAAACAAATGAGGTAGCAGCTTGTAGGTAAATTGTATCAAAAACAGCTGTCTCTACCTATAATCTTAGTAATATATTTAAAAAATTTCTAATGCATAATATACTGAATTCTACTCACCTCGATTATGCTATGATAGTCCAAACTATAGTTAACTATTATGAAAAATGTTATAGTGTTTAAAGATGTATTGTTAACAGGTAACCGAACGTCAATGTGAAGCTAAATATACAGGTTTACATAATAGACTCAACAAGAATTCGTAACTTAGTTTACTTGTTATTTTATGTAGAAAAATGTTTTCTACGATATGTAAATTACCTCTTCATTTTCCAGTCCCGTCCAATAATGTTCTACCTCAGCTATTGATAGATGATCATTATCAACGGTGTTTAAAACAGGAATAGTGCTACTGAATGAGTAGTCTACATCTGCTTGGCTAACTATTAAATACCGTCCTTCAAAAGATACTTTTGGTTTTTCCCTATAGGAGCCGGTTTTTTTCCACAATCCCTATAAAAAGTCTTTGAAATATTGTAGAAATGTAGTAGCAACTAAAAATCTGTTTAGTAATCACTCACGTGTGTAGAAAATATAATTACTAGTGGTAATCCTATTTTGATAACAGTAAAGAATAGTTTTGCAAAGTATGCAGAGCTACATGAAGAGGCATAGTAGCAACGATACAGTGGCTAAAATCAGTTGTGTTATATAGTCATCAATCACTATTGATTTAGTTTAGAATATATGTTAAGTATTTTTATACCTGTTCATAGACAACATCATAGACCATCCCGAGGAATACCGTTTTTTATTTGTGAGTCTACGATCATTGACTATCTTTATGAGGGCAAATTAGCTTTTGAAGAATGTAGACCAGCAATGAGAGTACAGATCCAACAGAGTATAGCTAAGAAAACTGATAAAATGAAGAACACCGCCTCCTTTGGGGTCATGCAGTATGTACTGTCACCATGGAAACCAGTGCGCAGTTATAGATCCACACAAAAAAATAATTTTGGTCTTAATAATAAGCAATAGATATAAATACTAACTAAATAAATAGATATGACGTGGGATTGCTTATTATGGTAATATAGTAAGCTCGTTTTATTTAATTCAAATGTAGTTGAAATGAGAATATTTTCCGAGAAATATTTCATATATCTTCTTTTTAAAGATAAGTTTAATCGTATTGAGTAATTCTATCAATGCGTAGAATCTATAAACCTATAAGCCACTCCTTTGTCGTGATTATAGATAGTCTTTAAAATTTAACTACTACATGCTTTAAAAGACATTGCAGGCATATTAATCAACATATTTCAGTAGTTCTGTCACGCCAGCTGTTAATCCTGCCCTTCTGAATGATCCTCATTCGTTGCATGGCCTAACCAAAAAATAGAATTTTATTTGTAAAGATCCTAAGATTATTTGGAGCAATTATTTAAACTTTCATTATTAAATGTAGAATGTGAAGACATTTTTCTCCCTTATTTATGAATATTCATGAGTATTAACATTAAAAAGAAAACATGCTCTGCAACGCCCAACTGGGTATGCGGCGCGCGAGATGGATCGATTTGAATCCGTAATAGGACGTAGAGCAGTAGTTTCCATCGGCTGAAAATTTCTCAGTACAAGTTATTAGAAATTTATTGATTGTTTTTGCATGTTTTTAAATCGCACTGCAATTTTTTACTTACTTTTCTTATTTTTGATTTGCTCATTTAGTATTTCTACTTGAAATGACATTTGTTGTTTTTTACCAGGTTATGGATGTAGTCAGTAATGCCCTTTTTTTAATTAGAATTAGAAATATCTATTAGATTCGTCTAGCCCTTCATCTAAACATCTTTAAGTCATCTTGTGGCAGTGGATTTATACAATTGCTATATAACATCTATGGTTATACGTACTTAACATGTGATTTATATGCTTCATATGAATAATTTAATGATTAAATACAGTAACTTAAAAAGACTATTAAATTTAACAATATAGATTATAAGCATTCCTATTTCATGGAATTGATCTCTAAAATAATTTCATTCAAAATAGATGTTTCCAGTAGTAAATACTATGTATTTTATTGTATTATTTAAGTCAGT
The DNA here is from genome assembly GCA_020740425.3 of Heterorhabditis indica. Lineage (NCBI taxonomy): Eukaryota > Metazoa > Nematoda > Chromadorea > Rhabditida > Heterorhabditidae > Heterorhabditis > Heterorhabditis indica. The sequence goes on from JAJAVP010000065.1 coordinate 193,913, forward strand.
CATCCTAGGGTCTGTATTTTATCGCCGCAACGCCTGATGTTAGCGGTTCTCTTTATCGACCGTTTTGATTGTTTTGCTTCTATTTCTATTTACAGTTAGTTGTCTACTTTAAATTCTCTTGAATGCAATTTAGTTATTATAATTATTTTTAATAATGTTGTTAGTGATCGTTACCATCGTTGTGCTGAGTACTGGGCACGAGGAGCGCGTTAAGTTTGTGCAAAGCCGCTTAGTGAGGACGATTCGCCTCCGACTGTCATCACCTGTACAAACACATTTCATCTTCATATTGTACTCTTACCTTGGATTAAAAAAATATTCTTAAAATATTTCTATTGCTTAATTTAATTCTGTATTCCTTAATCAGTACATGGAGAATGGGTGCAAGACTCCAATGATTAAAATAGTTATTTCTAATTATTCTCGATGAATCATTATTTTAATATGTTGACGTGTCCTTGTTATTGCGTTATTGTGGGTGCTATACATCTCCCTGTAAATAGTTCTTTTGCAGAGAATAGCAGAAATTGTAAAGCACGTTCATTAACTTTCACTAATTATGGATTTTGAATTTCTATGGGTATTCTAAATAATTGTAAGTATTGGACTTATTGTCTCTCTTATCACTATAGATTATAAGCCCTTTAAACATTTCCGGACTACGTGGTGATAGGGGTGGGGTGACCATTCATCCATGTATTGTGTACCTATGGCGCCGGTTTCTTGTTTTTCTCTTTCCTCTCTCTAGTAAGTCGTGTTGAATGTCATTTCTCGCACTCCACTTACCGCATTCGGCAAACGATCAGCATCCACATTTCCATTTCTTCTGAGTCATAGCTGTGCCTCATGTGACTCATTATTTGATGTATTGATCGTTTATGGTTTCTTAGTGTAAGAACTGAAGAAGTCATAGCTTCTTCAATTTTCGTAGGTGGTAGTGATTTTTGAAAATATAAGTGTTCATATGTTGTGCAACTTCAGATATAAAGATGCTCAGCCGAGAGCAATTAACAGACCTGTCGGAGAATTTTCGGACTGTAAGTTCTCAATAAATTTAAATTTAACTAACTTTTGAATAGCTATAATTAAATGTTTTATTTGTTTGTTTAGGTTTCAGAAGATGGTTCCGGTTTTTTACCTCGAAGTGATGTACAAGCAGCACTTAAAGTTCTAGGTATTGATATCCCTGGTTACAAGGTGATTTAAAACCATAGTTCAATATAATTTAACGATTAAGCTGTATTGTTATAAATATGGTTATTTTGTTAGTTGCAAGTTTGCTTCACTCAGATGCGTGAATTTTTGGATCGATTTGGAAACGATGTACAAATTGAATTGTCTCAGTTTGCCTCTTTATTCACTGAACTTGAACAAGCCAAGCATAGTGAAACTAATCGGTGGAAAGATCGAATTGGGTATGTAATTCTACCGTTCAATAAATAATAATCTCTTAATTTATGATGAGTTTCAGATCAGTGAGTGGTGCTTATCAGGTGCAAAGTGACAAGCAAGAGAACACAGTTCATACTATTAGAGTTGAGGTATAACTACTTAGATTTTTGGGATAATTTTTAGGTAGTTATTTGAAATTAAAATATATACGAATCTTTAAGGAAGAGGTCGCATTTTCTAACTGGATAAACAGTAACCTCTCAACGGATCCTGATCTTAAACGACTTCTTTTGGTTATTCCAGAAGGAAACGACTTATATACTAAGATTCAGGATGGTCTTATTTTGTGGTACGTGTGTTACCAGTAACAAAAATTTTACTGGATGCAATAATTATTACTATTGACCAGTTACTAAATGTATAGAACATTTTTATTATCGGTTCTTGAACTACTCTTATTTTTTTTCGTCTACATTATAACTATAATTGAAGGGTGATATAGAAGTTGACAGAAATATTAACTTGTTTTGTTGTTAGCAAACTAATCAACTTGGCTGTTCCGGGCACTATTGATGAACGAGCGATCAATAAGAAAAATCTCAACACTTACACCAAGCTGGAGAATCTAACTTTAGCATTAATGTCAGCACAGGTAACATATAGTTTTTAATAATTACATTGTAAAAAAATGTTCAAAATGTTCTGATGGTTATATTATAGGCTATAGGATGTAACATTATCAACATCGATAACGTGGATTTAAGCAAAGGAACTCCTCATCTTGTTCTTGGTCTCCTCTGGCAGATTATCCGAGTTCGTCATATGTTTCTCTTATATTTACTTTCTTTTTAAATAATTGTCTTTTGTAATCATACCATATTGTTAAAATAAGTACTTTTGAATAACAGTGGTTGCCAATTTCCACATTTATATTCATTTTCAAGTACCAGCTGGTTTTCTTTATTCTCTGCATTTATTATTGTTTCGCGTCACCCAAACATTCAGTATACGTTTAGATATTTTTTCATAATCTGTGGTTTTAACTATTTTGAACAGGAGTAAGGTTTGCACTGTATGTAACTTTTCTTCATATGCTCTGTTGCGTTTAAGTCTACAAAATATTTCTATGGTAAAATTAATAATTAAAATTGATTCTATTCGTTTTTTATGTAGTTAAGTAAGAATTGACTAATAATAGTTAAATTTTGCCATGGAGATAAATTCCATTAATTTATACTTAGGTGGTACTAAACGATAGAAACTTTGAGGAAAGATTCAATTTCCAGATTGGGTTATTCAATCAAATTGACCTGCAGCACTGTCCAGGATTGTTCCGCCTGCTTCGTGATGAAGAAACTCTGGATGATCTACGAAAATTGTCTCCCGAAGAGATACTTATACGATGGGTTAACTACCATCTCGAAAGAGTAAGTCTAGTTCTGAAGTTGATTGCTAAATTTTACATGGTGCTGTAAACTGACGTCGGATTGTTACTGACATGATTGTTGTGAATCTAGTTTTGCTCAGTCAGTTTGATCCGAAAATGGCTGTATGTATGCTGGTATTTATCTTCTTGACAGTTCTATTATATGTTCTTGAGTGCACGAGTCGATCCTCTAGAGATCCTTTTATCCTTTAATATCGGCAGCATTGCGGGCGATTAGCGAAACAGAATGGACACAACCATAAGTAAGATGAGAAATGGAAGAATTGAGCCAAGAAGTGTTTCAATGTGGTATTTTGTAAATATTGCAAAAATAAATGGTATGCACTAAATGGCATAAATCTGTTTCTAAAGCTTACAGATATATTTTGCTACGACTTAACTCGAGTAATATTTCTAGGCCGAAATAGCTCGCCGTTTAAGTAATTTCACGACGGATATCACTGATTCCGAAATTTACACTCATCTGTTATACCAAATTGCTCCTACTGGTAGTGGAGTTACACTAGCTCCTTTATCTGTAACGGTTGGAATATGCTTTTTTATTTACCTATCTTGAATTTTTATTATTTCATTGATATGTTGACATGCCTTATTTAGGAGAACATTAACAGGGCTAGCGCAATGCTGGATGAAGCAGAGAAACTAGATTGCAGAGAATTTGTTACACCCAATGATGTAGCTAGTGGGAACTACAAACTAAATCTTGCTTTCGTTGCAAATCTCTTTAATAAGCATCCAAACTTACCTGATCCTGGAGCAGATGAGATTGGTAAGTCTGTATATGGGACACATTTTGTATTGATAGTAGTTCTTAACAATAACATAAGATCAAAATAATAGTATTTATTTGATGTTTTAGTAGAGGATGTGATTGAGGAAACACGGGAAGAGAAAACGTATAGGAACTGGATGAATTCAATGGGAGTTAACCCCTATGTTAACTGGTTATATTCTGATTTACAAAATGGCGTCATTATTTTCCAGGTAAAATATAAGACTTTATTAAATGAAGAAAATATTTCTTGACTCTGTTTAGCTCTACGATATTATACGTCCTGGGATTGTTGTGTGGAAACGTGTGGTTCGCGTATTCCACAAGCTACGTGGAATGATGGATCAGATTCAGAATTGCAACTATGCAGTAGAACTCGGTAAACAGCTCCGTTTTTCCCTGGTCGGCATTCAGGGTAAAGACATCTACGATGGGAATCAAACCCTGACTCTTGGTATATTCTTGGTATTTGAGTCATAAGATTTATCGGTCATATTGAACTTTTTTATTGGTTAAATTAGTATAATAAAGTTGCACACATTTAGCTCTTGTTTGGCAATTGATGCGGGCTTATACCTTGACAGTACTGGCGCAGTGCACACAAAGTGGTGACGCTCTTCCTGCTGACAAAGACATAGTTGCTTGGGTCAATCAAAAGGTTAAAAATATCAAGTAAATCGTCATGGATAACTGTTATACTACTATTCATTTTGGATTTAGCTATTGTCATCTGGAAAGACGTCATCGATTCGATCGTTCCAAGACACATCGATCTCTGATGCTCGTGTGGTACTTGATCTCATCGATGCTATAAAACCTAATGTTATTGACCAATCATTGGTTAGTTCTCCAATCTTTGTTTTGAAATTTACGTACTGTATTATTCTATCTAGATAAAATGTGGTGGGAGTGTGGAGAACAACATGCAGAATGCTAAGTATGCGATCACGTGTGGACGAAAAATTGGAGCTAAGATCTATGCTCTACCTGAGGACATTGTAGAGGTTGGACGAATTAGGTGTTATGTCTTTATTATACACGGAAGATAGTAAAATACTAAATTCAAGACTTATCCTGAGAAATTTTCTTGACTGTGTCTCTAGTTTAAGAAACTAGGTTAATTCTTTAGAGCTATCTTTCTTAAAGCTTCTAAATATTTATTCTATATTTAAGTCGCTGAAGTCCGCAAGTTAAGCACCATTGGATATTATTTGTTTTTGATTTTAGCGGTTATCCTGTAATCTAATACCGTTTCAGAAATGTTTGCTTTAGATTTATAAGTGATGGATTTTATCTAAAACTTGTGCATTTAATGATCGATCTTTTGTAAATATCTTAAAAAAGGACTTGTATTTATATTTAATATGCTACCTAGTAATGAGTATAGAAGTAATATAAAGTAATTCTATACCTTCTAATATTACTTTAACGCTTATAAAAAAACTAAACATTTATTTTGAAATATTCACCCATAGGTCTCTACATGCTTAGGTTCTAGTCTACTGCAAACAAATAAAAAATATTTCTAGGTAAAACCGAAAATGGTTATGACTGTATTCGCTTGTCTAATGGCACGAGACTATATGCCTGATATGAGGGAAGCTTCTACACCTATTTCTCTACTGGAATAGTATTTAAATATTAGACCCAATTATTATTTCCTTATGCTCTCAATATTTCCATTTGTTCATTTATTGAGATATTTATCACTTAGTATTGTTTTTTTGCCCGGTCATTTCTCGTTCAGTTCTGTTGTTTCCTTGTTAACTATTTCATTTTATATCAGCATTGATCCATATCAAACACTACTGCTCGCATTCCCTTCCCATTGAACTTATGTGTGATACCCTAGGACTCCGTGTCGTCCTTATTATGTCACTTTTACTACTCACTTCGTTGAATATTCTTCTAGAATGGTTTAATATTGTAAGAATTATTATTTTCTAACTGAATGCCGCATATTTGCATTAATTTATATTAGATATTTGGTTTCCAGGTGTCTTATTATTTTAGTATGTTAATGTAAATTCTGCCCCATTGGGCTTCACTCTGGTCGTTATCTTGATGCTCTTAACGATTAAACTATGTGCTTTAGCTTCTTGCTTTTCGTTCATTGATAATTAGTCAACATTTCTACTAATTTGTTTTTGTTAACGATTGCGGTATGAAGTCCTAAATTTATTATTTATTATTTATAGGTTTACATCATGAGACTATACACCTATTACTTTTTTTCTTTTTGGCCATTCGGATTCCAGATTGTTGAAGTCCACGACGTTCAGCTGCCTAGAAATATGATATGTTTTTTGAGCATTTAAAAAAAATACTTTTTCTTACTCTGCTTAGAGATGCTGCTGCCATTAGATTATTGATGTAGAATGTCTCATCTTCTTCAGAATCAGAAGATGAAGTACTGTAATGGAACTATTTTTACTTAGTGTATTATTTTATTTGGATATTTCATACCTATATTCATTCGTATCTCCTCTTCCTAGCATCTTGCTAGGAGTTTTGCTGTAGTAGTTCCCTCGATCCAATTCTCGTACTCCATACTTTTTTTCGAATTCGGGGTTACTTGATGTACAAGGTAAAACAGTCTCATATATATTCTCAGAAGGCGGAGGTGGTGGTGCACGTTGAGGTGGTCGTGGAGCAAGACGGGGAGATGGTGGAGGTCTGTAAAGGAATGATTAATTAATGGGGCAAATATATGTATATTTCCTGCTACCTGTTTGGTATTCTTGGAGGTCTTCTATTTGTGGTACTGGAGATTTTTTCTGGTGACTTCCGGATATGTAGACGATCCATATCAAATAGTTCATCTGAAATTTGTATTGCTAAATAGCTACTATGCATTTCTGTCTTCATCTTAAAAATTGTTGCGAAAACTACCGTCGCCTCCACATGTTTTAAATCCACAATAAAGGCTTGCGTCAACAAGGCTGTACTTTTTACCGAGGAGATTCTTGCTGCATACACAGCATGAGAAGCAACGTGCATCAGCATGCCAATCAAGATCACCCTAGAATAATATTTTAGGATAAGTACTAAATTAATTTAACGACTAGGAAAATTTAGCTTACACCAACATAGGATTATCTAAAAGTCTAATTTACGCCTGTATTTGCATCTATTTACTTAGTAAGTTAATCATATTATTGTTATTACTTTATAAAATTAACTTCTATGAACCAAATGTAAGTGCTAAACTTAGAAAACTAGGATGTCATGTTTTAGCTGAAGTAGTTAACTGTTTTTTTATTCAAATAAGGTCTAACACTTAGTTATTGGTAAATTTATATTTTAGTACTTTCAAAACTAAGTTGAAGTATTAGTAGCTATTTCACTTTCTTAAAATAAAAAATGCTCAGTTTCAGAGCATATTAGATAGATCACATAAATCTAAAAAGAACTAGATATTTTCGGCGTTACTTTTTTATTAATAGGTGTTCTCAATTATTATTCCACCTGTGAAATATGTGGGTGCTCCAAAGGAATATTTCCTCTACAAGTGGCGCATACCAGTGAAGACTCGGCCGAGTGAAAACAGGATAAGCAAACTGGTTTATTATTCCTAAATAAGGCTTGCTTTATCACAGTAAATTTGGAATACCTTAATATAATACCTCTGCATGTAGTTCTTCCCGCCTAGTATATCAGCACATTCTGAGCACTGAAAGTGATGAAGATGCCAGGTACGACCTTCAGCTTCCGTACATTCCTCCCCGAAAATGAGCTAAAAAATGTTAACATATTTTTAATTGAGTTTACCCTCTTTAAAAGATAGCAAATGGAACATTTTTTGCTATTGATAGAGAACCAATTTGCAAAGCCTGAAATTAATTGCATGTCTAAGTTAATGTAAGGGAAATGTATGAGAGCAATAAAGTAAATGCCTTGAAGTCTAAAATGTCAATTTTTCATATTAATACTCTTTGCCCTCTGTCAGGGTTTCTTCTGTTTTGCTGCTGGCGGCTGGCCATAAACGGTTCATCATCTTCCGTCACTAGGACCATATGACCAGCGGAAATAGCGAAAACAGAGATGATCAAAACAAGAACCAGGTGAGATAAAACTTGTTGTCGATCAGTTAATGGAAACTAATTGAAGATAATAATTATATTATTAGATTAATTTAGATATATACCCAATATACATCCATATTTATTTATTTACTCAGGTGTAGCCCTGAAAAAGTATTCAAAAAATAAATCATTTACATATTTATATATTTTATTAATTTTCGTACTTTCTTAGAGCTGGCGACAGACGGTGGGCTGTCAGTGCTTTATTAGCATAAGCCATTATGGTTCTCTATGATTGGCGCATGATCGAGGAAATGGAGAAGCTCATCTTCGAATGTATTGGAGTAAGATCCCCATTCATTGTTAGACCAAATGTTGCGAACCATAGCAACATCTTTCTCCAATTAGTGACTTGCTTTTAAAATGACTAAAGAAACTTGTGGAGATAAAGTATAGAACATAGATTGAAATTACGGTAATGTTAACGTCAAAGAGCAATGGAGAAATGAAAGTACTTAATAACTTTTTGTTGGTGCTGGGGATTTTTGAAATTTTAATTCCATAGTAAAACTTTTAATGCAAAATAGGAGATTAATATAGAAAGAATAGCAGAGGCATAAGTCCATTTATAGTTAGTTCTCTTGAAAAGGATTAATCGACTTAGTAAGATAACTGGGAAGTCAAAAATGTGTTTGAGTGGGTAATATGACAAGGTCAGTCAGATGTAAAGAAAATAGATTTCTTAACTGCAAGGGGGAAAAGAGGAATGCAATGAAAGTATATGGTTATGATAGCATGCCTAGAAAATGAGCAATTCATGATATTTCATGGTAAAATTTGAAAAGCTATGAACAAAAATTGCTACACGAAAAAAGTTTGTGCTAATTTGACTGCAAAAATGCTTGGTAATATTAATACCAGCCCAATAGCCAGAATAATTTACCAGAAAATTGCAAATCGCTAAGTGCGATATATCGATCACGCTTTCTGTGTCATCTAAACTTCCACTACTCGAATATAAACACGATAAGACATGTTGCAAATTGCAGTTATAACCAGAAGAACTCTGATTTGTCTCCCAGGTGCTGCAAATTGCCAAAAAAAGAACTAAAATGAAAGACGAAACTCACTTCATCACATCGCGCACATCGAGGTTTAATTTGTTCAGCATGGTGGCGACCACAAAAAATCTGAAAATAGTTAATAATAGAAGTGAAAAGAAAAGTGCGTGAGAATAAGATATTAATATCATTAGACAAATTTATAGTTACAAATGCGAGAACCTGTCCATCATGTGCGAAGTATATAAGGTCTACAAGTAGGGCTCTACATTCGTGACAGTGGAAACAAGCAGGATGAAAAACAGTGTCCGTACGAGCAGCGAATACGCAAATGTCACCTTCGTCAAGAGGAACGGTACACTGAAAATTACCTTGTAGAAATACTAAACATTAAAATAAAAACAAACTCAGATATTAATACAAGGATGTTCAAGATGTGATTACTATTTATTATAAATACTAAAAGCTCATATTGGTATAACTATGAATTTACCAGCCAAATAAATTTTTGAAAAATGCATACTAATCAATAGTTTTCAGTATACTGACAGAGTGACGATTGAAGAACGAAAAATATTAATTTTAATTCAAATATCTCTATATATAATAACACCTTTTTTTCTCGATTGCAATTTTTATGCCAGGGTATCATCACTAATTGTCCACCTGTCCCTGTTTGGACAGTATAGACATCCTTGACCGTTGCGCGAACTGTTAGCATTTCCAGATCAACTAATCCCCATTGGGTAACACGTCAGAAAAGAGCAGAGAATATTGAGATAAGACTGGATTAACAGACAAAGATACCAATCCTCCGATCTCTACTCGACGTGCTTTATCCGGAGAATAATAGGTAGCTAAATAATGAGGTCTTGACAAGAGGGATGAATGTTGAGATGAGAATTAAGATGATAAATCTAATGGAAAGAATAGGAGAGGAAGAGCTGCTCAGTATTATATTTCATGCATGCCTTGAAGCCGTTTCCTATGCTTCCCTGTATGCATAGTACCCATATGTTGATTAGCATGCGCCCAAACCCATTCCCCAAATGGAGATCGTATCAGAGACCACTAACCCACTGATTCGATCTGATTGCCATAAATGAGCTAAATTTATCCATCTATAAAAACACTCCTAAAATACTTAGGACCTTCTTTTGTCGTTGTCGTCGCGTGGCCTGTAAGGATTACCGTTCTCCCGTGACAGTGCGTCCTCTAAGGGGATTGTTCCTTTCGGCTGAGATGTAGCCGCAAACACGCCAGATTAGCGGGCATCTGGCTATCAGGGTCGAGAGGCAACATGATATACCACAGCGGTGTATAACTATGGTATATCAGATCAGATCAAACTTCCCATACTATAGAAAAATTTCATCTAATAGTTATATAAATTAATATAGTTTTTGGTTACTCAGTTGGAACAATTAGAAGCCTAAAAACTCTTAGTTAAGGAAAAAGTGTCTATGAAGTAGTGGGAAAGAGTACAGCTGGTTGTACTAGATACTGAGTGTATTATCCCCCAATACACTCTATCCCTGTATATCACTCGATCTCGCTCGCCAAGGTTATGTAGACTAGTGACAAGCTATAAAAGATTGACGCCATGGTCAAAGAAGTGAAGTGAATTACTTTTATTTCACCTTCGTATACTTAAGGAAATTTTCCCCTAGGGTATACTATACAGACGCCGTAGTGTCTCGGTTCTCGTCTAGTTGCACATAAAACGGTCGGAATCGCTCATAAAGAGCGCCTTTTTGATAGCCAGCTGTAGCAGATGCGCCTACTACGCCGCATAAAGAGGAGACAACGTAAGATACACTGAAACAGAAAGTAGATCCAAATAACAACGTTGTAGGTAACAGAAAAAAACTGTTCTATTATCAGTGGCACCTGGGACGTAGTAATTGATCAAAAGGTACAACTCTCATGATAAATTTAGAGAGATAGTTCTAAATCCCCTAGAAAATAACTCAGTTGGCATTACCCATTCGTTGTTTACACGCAGTGCGGTCTCAAGTGACCGACAATTAGGCATATCCTGAATGGATGGGGAGTGACAGTGACACAGTCCATCTGGCAAAGAGGTAAGAAAAGAGTGTAAAGGACAAAGAAAAAGTATGAAGAGGAACATTATTTTCTACCATTTGGATGCTACAATATTTGGCATGCTACTACGTCCACTACCATCATGAATCTATTTCATTTGTAATACCTATGATCTATTGAGTACACTTGATTTCTATCCCTCTATTGCCCCTCATAAACAGTCCTCCATTTATTTTCATAAACAAACACGCCCTCAAAAGACCGTCGTCGTTTATGAGCGCTCTAGCCTTTATGATTCTGGGACTCTTTTTTTGAAGCCGCGAATTGCGCGACCGCAAGGTGTGCTGAGAATCATTGTGCAGTAATTGAATATAACAATTATTTGGCATTAAATGATACAAATCTTATCTGTAACTTTATGAATAATCCCATGTATTATTTATTGCCGCAAAATCCCAATGTAGAAAAAGACAACCGATCGCCTTGCTTCACGGTTGAGTGGTAATGATAGGGTAGTGGACACCGCGAGTAATATGATTCGACAGAAAAGCCGGTAATTCTATTTGGAAAATAATGGTGGATGAAAACAAAATCAGGATATAAAAAAGGATAAAAACTATAAAGAAGAAAGTCACCCCTCGACATCGTCGCGACCGTCCATCATATGGAATCCGCTGAACAAGTCCTCTTCCTAGACACTCACTTTTGCGACCACGCTCAAACATTCTGAAGTAATTACTAAATAATTTTACTTTAGAAAATTCATGATAATTAAGTTCTCATCATACCTGAGTTCGTCTTCTTCCTCCCTACTTAGTTCTCCACAGTACCTTCCATCTGAATCTTGCGGTGGTAACTGATAGCGAAGTTGTCGTTGCCTCCATTTTTCCCCCGCACTATTCACATATGGTACCTTGTCATCTGGGAGACACGAAAAGTATAAATGGACCTAAAATACAGGAATGTTAGGCGCCAAACATTGAAATAATGCAAATTTTGAATCACGAGTGAAAAAGCATGCTAAAAAGAATACCAGACATATGGTGGGAAGGTATATAGAACAAACAAATAATATAAAGATATACCATGTCAGGTTTTAATCCACTTGGTACCCATGCGTATTCCTCAAGTACACATCCGGAATCGTCGTCACTAGTAGAATGTCGATGTACATCAGCGGCAATTCGTAGTCGAGATGCTGGTGACAGGCCACTGTTTTCTCGTGATTCGCGAGGTATTCGCAAATCGCGAGACCGACGCCGTCGTACACGTTCTGTCATTTGTACTGAAAAAATGAACAAAAGAGATAATCATAGCACGTAGAACATAGTTCTCATGCAATCAATAGAATATTTAATCGTACTAGGGCAGTAAACATAAATGAAATGAAAGGGAGTCGTTTTTAAAAAGCAAACAAATAAAATAATCAACATTATTACAAATTGTTTTTCTAATGGATTATTCGAAATTTTAAATAATGAAATTATTAAATAATACAAGCGTATAGTGATAAAAAAGTTATGGGGTGGATTTTACAAACAGTGCTTCTCCTTAGCTTTCCCTAAAGCTATAAAACTTGTGCACATGGTGTGAAATCTAATAGTGATGAGAATAATGTGGAAAAGTGGAGAAAATACTGAATAACAACAAACGGACAATTTTTGTAAAAAATAAGAAAACCGTTTAATAGAATAAGGCCACTGAAAGGGCTATAAAAGAGAAAAATGGCGCATGGCGTTAGTTTATGCTAATGTTACTATACGAACGAATGGAAAATGCAATTTTCTTTTGTATTCTGATTGATCCAGACAGGAGAGGTGCATTAAACAGAGAAAAGTACTCACTGGAAAAGAAAGAAGAACTAAAAAAAGAATGGTAGAGCAACACAGAAATCGCGAAGGACTAATGAATTGCATGCAGTAGGGTGGTCACGGAGGGCGCAAAGACAATGATAGATGGAGAGAAAGGCTACATCGTATATCATCATGGACGCTACACGAAAAGGGAATAGAGCATAAGATGGGATAGAGAGAGAGAGAGAGAGCGAGGAGCAGATGAGGAAGATCACGGAGAGGTAGGCATTAAATAACGTTAATAGCATTTCAGCAATTCATTTAAATTTTCGACAGTTGCAATTCTATTGCATTGGACAGCGAGATATTATTTCATATTTCGATGACATTGCTAATGGGTCACAGGGAGCAATCGCCTAAACTTTCATATAATAAACAAATGAGTGGAACGGTCAGCCGATTATCGACTTTGCATAGACCGCTGATAGGGACACGGAAGCAAATAGAGGAGAGTGGAAGGGTCAGAGAACTAGGGGACAAAAGTGGACAGTGTGGGTAGTTGAGTTAGACAAAAGCTCAGAAACAAGGATAGAAAACCAAAATATCAGTCATTAAAAATATTATTTAAGTATCTGAAATAAGCTATTTGTTCTTTTTGAGAGAACCTTACACAATAATAGGTTAACTCAAGAAACGACCTAGAAGCAAGAATGTGACTCACGAATGTTTCAAGGAAAAACTCATTAGAAACACTGTAACTCTCCTATCACAAAACAAATGAATCCATTACACATTTGAATATGCAAATTGACGTGCGATAAGAGCGAAGCCTCAACGAGTGCAATAAACCCGTTCGAGAGGGGTGGAGCGGTAGGTGTGACAGCTATGGCTTCAAGAAAATAAACTGAAACATTAAGCACTGCAAGCTAGCCATTGCCTTTGTTATTCATCGATATCGGTGGTGTTACTAGAGCTTATGGACGAGATTAATAGAAACGGAGAGATGGGGTATAGATAGCGAATACATGTTCGTGTGGAAGTGAACACGAAACCACTGGAAGCACTTGTAAATACAGCTGTAAAACATCTTTTAACTATACAGGTGTGCTAAACCCAATTATATATTTCATAATATCAGTGGTCGTAAGGTAGCAAGTTTACTTTAAATCACTTCATTTAAGCAAAATTGGCTGAGAAACCCATGCAGAATGTCTCGAATCATAAATATCATTTTTAAATAATAGAGATTCGTCTGGCAACAGTATGCATCTCTCATAATATGCATGATAGATGCGTGGATGAGCGAATGTATAATGCAAATGACTGTCAGCATAGAATCACAGCTGCTAAAGGGGTGTGGTCTCGCGGACCCGCCCCCTCGTGCGGCAACATTCATGAAGATGCTGCACAACGACATGAAGCATATGTTTGTGTTCAAGTATGTATGTATTTAATGCATAATTTCATAATTTATACCAAATAATCGATATTGTAATTGAATACACAGATGTGTCCAACTATGTGAATTATGTGATAGTATCTATTCATTGTATGATGTGTAAGATATGAAAGGAAATTATGAGAAAATTAATATCCTTAGAAAATAAAGAGATTATACTTTTATATAACTCTTAGTCGGTACTTTATCAGAAGTCCATCCCTCAGATGCGCCAACCTTGGTTTCGCTTATCTCGGTGACCTCTGAGATGAAAGAAGACCGACAGACACCACAATTAGCAAGAAGACACCCTCGATGGAGCACTGAGGGCAAATAGGAGACCGACAGAGGTGCGAGGATTAGAAGAGCACTAGAGAAGACAATGAAAAGAGAAGAGCGGGAAGGACAGCATACATCAATCTAGGATAGCTAAACTAAGCAAGAGAGTTAATAGTAAATTACGAAAAACCACTTAGTCTACTTGAAATAGAAACTTATCTCACTAACCATAATCCAAAACATGTTGCGCTGCTTAGATAACGCCTAAAAGTGAAATATAGCAAGCTCAAATTTCAAGAATTCGCACGCTTGGAAAGTGGATCGACGGCATTGTTGTAGTGCGATACCATCCAAGTTCACTAATCCTAGTGATGTCAACTTAAAGTGGAATCTATTACGTAACTCCCGCATGAATTGAAACAGTTATCGAATCCTTAGATTGATGTGTATATAAGCGATGGAACACAACGATTAGTGTCCCCGGGGGCCCTTATTGAGCAATCGCGGACTACGACTCAAACAATCATATTAGACAATTTAAACGACCTCTGTCGAATTTGGAATCGACAATGTAACTTGGAAGAGCGAAGAATATACAGGAGTGGGGAACTACGCCACTTCTAACAAAATTAGGAACTATTACCCTTCTTCACAATAAATTAAAGAAACGAGTCTAAATAAATCTTGCTAGGAACACGAAATCCATTTCCACTGATGAAATTATTAAACATACAACCTGAACGCACATTTATTTTCTCCATTACAAAAAATTCATAACAAATTATGTAGTACTCAATGATGTTACATGGATCCTTCACGCGCATAACCAGGGCATTGATAAAAACTTTTAAAGAAGTAAACGAAGCGAACAACTCACAGGTGGTAGTGATTCAATACTCGTACTAAATTAAAAACAACGGAATAATTCTTCCCAACTCAAGGTGAGTACTGCTTTTTATACCGATAAATTAATTATAAGAACGACCTTCGGGAGGAATGACATTGTTTTCTTTATGTAATTCGCCTAAAATACCTTAATTAAAAGCTTGCAGCACGCATTCTATGTGCTAAGAGTATAAGTCAGCATAACGCCAGCGAAAAACGCAATAAGTTACGCCAATATAGTAGACGGGAGAAATGAGTAACCACATGACAATACAAGAAATCAAATAAGGGGAATGACCAAATCGGAAATGGAACTAACGGAGGTAAAACACAAGAAAGAAAATAGACAAAATAACAACCAAGGATTGAGAAAAACCGCTGGCCCCACCGGTGATGCATGTCTGTGGGGGAATGTCCTTCGCAAAGCCTACAAATCACAACGAAGGGTGTCCATAACTCAGTGCCTCACAAGGGGACGAAATATATAGATGGACTACCAACGTGATAGTAGACATGACAAGTTGAGAGAGCAGAGTCCACAACGAGACGCAGGCTGTGTTGTGCCATGTGTGCATGACGGGAAGGAATAAATCAACGAAGGCTGAACTGTAGCCTAAATGGGATTCCACAGGCTTACGTCGGGGATGCACAAGACGGAAGCAAGGTTATTGGATAAATTATAACTAGAAATCTCAAGCATGCTAAAACTATAGAAGCAGATTGTAAGTTGTTAGGAAACCAATCTACCTAGCTAGCAAATTATTTTAAACTCATGAGGTTTTATACATTATGCTATGCATGTCTTCGGCCTCTCTTAACTCTACCCCCTGGGAACAATTTCTCAAATGGTGTTACACGACTGACACCTTCAGGACACCAAGCCACTTTATATTCAATTTGCTTGCTTCCCTTGAGGGGTCAAACATATGCGACAAAAACGGCAATTTATAACATTACAGTTTGACAGCACTGAGCAGAACAGAAATCGAGAACCCGTAGGAGCCGAAGACCCGTGGTTAACCCTTGGAGAACCTGAAAAAGGAGAAGTAGAAAAAGTCAAAGAAGTTCTCACTTCCATATCACAACCTCACACTCCATAATTAACATATGTACACCCGACATGGCAAAATTCTATAGACACCCTAAACAATGAAGTACAAACGAAGTGAAACTGCTTACCAAGTGGCACCATTATCTATTCTGTTAGCACTGTCCACCTCAACAACATTCGACTATTTATTGGGGTTAACAATTAGAACATGAACAGGTGAGAGAACAGAGGGCGGCTAACAATTAGCCGGAGTAGACGAGTGTGCGAGGCGATGGACGCTTTGATGAACAACCTTCTTCCTTCGAACAACGATGGCTTATACAACAGAACCTGTGCAAAACATTCAGTTAACAACTGCAGTGCTACACCAATAGAATTAAGATCTTAGCCCATATAATTACATGGAATTATTTCTCTTGAATAAGAGTAGAGATCTAGTAACAATAAATTTAGCCTAACGATTTCAGTATGCATATAAATGTTAGATAACATCAGTAACCAAAAGATTAAATTGCTTCAATTTAAAATGTCGAAAATCTAAGTGATTGTAAGAGGAGTTTTAGCAAAATATACTAAATAAAAGAACATAATAGTGAGTAAATAAATAGGAAACCCCGGCGCAAAAAAAAGCCATAAAACAAATGAGACAATCAAATTTTAAAATGACACGAATGTGAAAGATGCATTGAAAGATAAGAACATTCCACAAAAATGTTAAATCATAATAGAAGAGCGATATTGGAGCATTATAATAAAATACGCAAAAGTAAAAGGTAATTAAACGAACATATATAAAAGGCGATCGAGTGATAACAATTAAAGACAACAGCCATTTTGCTCTGAAATTAATGCCCATTTATAAAATCAATTAACTTAGAAGAATATCCGATAATTTACCCAATTCATTATATTTTATTGAATAATCAATGAATAAATCATATATTAAAACGCAAAATATACAAGGATGAATGGGAGAATTTTCGAACTAAAAGTGCGACAATCTAAAAATAACTGAGCATTCGAAATACATTGTAATTATAAAACATTTATATAACAAAAATTGCACGAATCACAGAAAAATACACGGCAAAAGTATCAAAACAAAATAATCAATATAAGATGCGCGATAAACCTAGCCCCAACTAACAAGATGATCAAAAATAGCATACCTGTAACAAATAACAACATACAAGCGAATATTGACTGCCTCGAAATTTCTAATAGTGACGACTGCGAGAATGACGAGGCGAACGAGAACGTGTGCTAAAATGTATACTTGAATTTTAGAACAATTCATTGCACAATACAATAATAATACAATAACCGGCTTCTACTGCGACTACGTCTTCTCCTTTTACGATCTCTTTCACGAGATCTACTGCGTGACCTGTCCCTGTGCTTACTTCTGCTACTACCAGAAAACGCTTTACTTTCAATTCCACTTAGGGTATCCTGTTGAAAAAGCGATGTAAGATACTCTTAGGAAAAATATATAAGGAAAAGTAGTATTCAAATTGGAACAAAATATATTTTAAAGACATACTTGAAGACTTGCGATTAACATACGACATCGATCGTCATGTGCCACTCTACTTTGTTTGATAAGTGATATAGCTGTTAGAATAGTTTCCGTTGCCGATTTAACATCTCCACTAGATGCATCAGCCACAGCACGTGAGATAGCTGATGACGAAACGGTTCTAAAACTCGAAATTAAATAATGTCTAAACATCTAATATGCACATAGTAATAGCACCTGTTTCTATTCATTATTTCTTCAAATTCAGCATCTGATAATCCTCCCTGCACCGCACCGTGAGGTGGTTGCATTCCAGGAAACATCTGAAAAACAAATAAAGGTAACTAATATATCAAGAATAAAATACTGGCAAATACTAAACACTACATACTTGAGGGTTTACATGGGCTCCAAGAGGTGGCATTTGATGTTGGGGTCCAGAACCAGGAGGTCCGCCAGCTATACGCATGCCGGGTGGTGCAGTCATCATGGAGGGGGTTGGTCCAATAGGGCCACTAGGAGAATGACCAGGAGCCCCAGAAAATGACATACCAGGCGGAGGCCTAAAAACATCAGCAGCATAAACTTATTCAACAAGAAACTAATATCTAAGATCTTTTTTACCTGGCTTGCATTCCTGGTGGAGGTCCTTGCTGCATTACACTGGGAGCGCCTAAAGGAACAGGACCCGGAGCTGACATTAATGGACGAGGTGCCCCAGGCGGAAGTTGACTTTGTACAGGCCCCATTGGACCGACTCCTGGAGGTCCCATCGAACGTCCCATTATTGGTGGACCCTAATTTATATATAACAATTATATTTAGTCAAAACATTTTAAACTGCATTCCAATCTAATGATTTTAAAGATAAACTTGATTTAATGGTGGCTGTCCATTGATAATCAAAGGCATGGGGCCTCGATTCATTGGTCCTCCAGGACCGATTGGACCAGGACCCATTACAAGAGGACCGCCTGGACGAATGATCAGAGGGCTAGGCCCAGGACCACCAACCGGACCGGGACCAGGTCGGCCCATCATCATAGGAGCTGGACCACCAGGACCGTTTGCTCCAATGCGGATCGTCCCCATGTTCACGCAATTTTCTTCCTTAAAAAATTGCTTTGTATAGTTTACCAATTCACTTTTTAGTTCCAAACGATTGGAATGAATAAAACCAAACAAATACTGAAAATTTACACACGATATACTTATGAAAACATCCCTATCTAATTCTTTTCAACTACCTTCTTGGGTGCCTTTGGATCGGCTCTCGTCTGTATTTTAGCGGTCATTTCCTCAAGACGAGAAAGAGATGCCTTGGTGTAAGGTAACACAATTAAAGTGTTGCCATGAATAGGACGCAATGGTAACTTCTCCATGACTTGACGCACCGCGAAAATTAACACTTTTTAAGAAAAACAAATAACAACATTCGTGGACACCATTCAGTTAGTCATCATTAACAAAAATACATACCAGAATCACTACCAAATATCAGCAGTGCATAGCCCTTGCTTTGTCCATTGATTCTATTCTCAAAGAATTTTAGCTCTAATAGATCGTTTACACCCACAGCAGCAATATGAAGCTGTAAAGAATATGAAAAGTTGTGACATATAAGGTAACCAAACAAAATAGTAAGGATTTTACCGTGAGATCTGCTTCGGTGGTCCACCAAGTTAAATTGCCAACATAGCAACAATACCTGCAAAAACATAGAATTTAAAAAATGTATAAGTGATTTGCTCTAAAAACAACCGATTAAAACGAATATTTTGTATAAATCTAGCATCAGCTATTTTAATTCGCACCAACAGGCATTAAATACTCAGCCTAAAAAAAAACTAAGTGAAGTGCTCACTTTTTTCCTTCGGAAGTGTAACTGACAGAAGCTGTAATAGTATTTGTTGAAGTTGTAGTAGGAGTTGATCTAGCTGGTGCGGTCACAAAGTCTACTCCCTTGTCTCCACCAGAAGGAGCTATAGCATCATCATACAAATCCACATCTTCTTTTTTAACACCATTTGTAGTGGAAGGAGGAGTACTAAATAGAAGACAATTACACTACCAATTTTTTACACAATAAAGTTGTAAGCCTCATTGTTCAGATGTTACTCTACTTACATTCTATCCCCCAGCAAAGCAGTTTCATCAATGTGCTCAACTCCAATAGTTCCTGTCGCGTCTCCCAGCAACTCTAGTTCAGCAGCCGCGTCTAACTCTGCCATCAACTGCACTAAAATTAAATTAAGTGTAGATTTTCCCAAATAAAAATATATATAGTAAACGTTTGTAACGTGATATTTATTTACGATTTGGCAAAAATCGGCTTAAAATAATTATGGAATATACAGATTAATAAGTTATATTTACGAGGGAATGATCCGATAATCTAGAAATATGTAATATTTCATTTTTTGCAATATAAAAGTGGAGAATCTCATTAATAAATGAAATTCCCAATAATTTTTCATTGGTAATAAGTGATCTTTCATGATAGTTATATATACAAATAATATAATAAAAATATAAAAAGAAGAAAAACAATTGGAGACGCCTAGTTAACAGACAGTACCAAAAGATTAATATATCGAATACGACATGTTACTTTAAAAATAATAAAACTTGGACTAATTGAAAGAGAATTGAGTAAATGTAAGCTAAGAATCCACTATAATTGCATTGCATTGGTAACCACGGGTGAGAAACGATTTAGGCGTGTGCTGAAGGGCGTCGGGATCTGCAGCGAGCGAACCGCGACGCAAACTCAATATGGCATGCAAAGCAACTATTAGCAGTAGAGCAAATATTTTGTCAGATTTATTTTAAATACAATGAAGTTATTTTAAAGTATAGTTTAACTCGGTTGAGGCATATGTTAGTTCATTTAATTTAATTAGTTTAAAACTAAGACTTATTGAAAACCAATAAGCTATAATAGAGCGGTATTCTTTTAAAACGATTGGTAGACAAATATTAAATGTGCAATTATAATCTTTAAAATTTTCGGCAAATTATTGTTCATTACCAAAACAAAGTTTATTTGCACTAATATGAACGACGAAAAACCAGAAGGTAGAATGGTGAAGAAAACTAAGATATTATGGTGTGTAGAAAGAAAATCTATAGTTTGCTGAAAGTGATCAGTGATTGCAAAATTTTTTCTATTCACAAATTCTTTAAAACTGTAAAACTATTTATCTTTATGGTTCATTCTATTAACAAAGAACATTATTATTGTTAATTTACCTAAGTCTTATTTTGTGTATCAAAAATTACCAGCGTAAAACAATCAAATCACTGAAATACTAAATTTTGTTCTTTATCATATTGTAATTTTAAGCCTAAGCCATTCATGAGATAATTACCACTTACTATGTTTTGTGCGTGATTTTGTCATAATACCAACTACATTATTAAAAAATGTGAAGAATGTGTTATGACCTCAATATATATTTGCCTATTTTTTGTAAAACTCAAAGTATAGAGGTGAACATAGAATAAGATAAAATACATTAGTTCTACTGCATAAGTAGCATTTGTATGTTTAACTACAGTTATTTGTTAACTAATTAATCGTCTGCAATCTTCTCGCATCTTCTATTACTTTAAATAATTTATTTTAAGTGACAATTGCTCCTTGTGTTTGCATTGCTATTAGTGTCACGTAAATCAAGTAAATTGTTGCATATATTTCCGCTTTAGAGCATTTACCTAATCTTCTTGTTTAAGACAGTTTTGGGAAAAAGTAACTAGTATTTGATACCTGCTTTTTAACTTAAAAATCTCACACGTTACATGACTACATAATTCAGGATAATTGCATTTAGTTCATTTTTTTGTCGATTATTTAATGTTACTTCAATTCGAAAATATCGGTTAGTTGGAATTTTGACAAAAATTGTAAATTCCCCTACTAATAATAGAAAAATTGGAAAGGAATCTGATCTTTAGTAATATCTCATTAGTTCTTTTTCACATTAAACGATGCACTTTTCTTTTTTTAAGCGTGTAAAAAGGTTTCTGAAGAATAAATTTATCTTAGCAGTGAATACAAAACAACACAACAATTTTGTAATGATGAAAATACATATTCCTGTTGATATTAGTACAATTTAGCGACAATTTTTTTAAAATACCAACAAAGTAGTTGCACAGAAAAGCAGCTTTTTTCATTGAGTCATAGTTCTCTTTTTAATAGCTTTTCCTTCAAATCAACAAAGAATCCTGTTTTGAGTAGGAATTAGTGCAATTTGCCTAGTTCGCATGATGGAACAATAATTTTTTAAACCCCAATCCTTTATTTCTCAGATGGTCCGTTGTCTTAATATTCATCAGTAGGTATAAGATGTGAAACTAATATAAATTTAAGAACTATTTTCTGTGTTATTTATTCTTAAATATTGGAGCGTCATACGAAAAATGAGCTGTGTAAGAAGATAATATGTTTTTTCATGGAAAAATGGTTTCAATTTTAATACATCATCAATGTTAATAAAGTGAAAAGCTGAGCGACATTTCATTAACATAAATTTCTATATTAATTTCCCTATTTCCTATGTAATACTGTTTTTTCGGCAGTTAAGATCCTATGATAACATTTGCGAGCAGGTTATTAGGTGCAGAAATTCGATGAATGTGAACAATATCTTGAATTTTTACATTATTATATATTTCCTTCAATTTCTGTCCTTTGACGTAAGGGGCATATTGCTTCGTGCTTATTTTGTACCTGAACTCGGGTGAATGACATTTCACAGAAAGTGCATCTGAAAAATATTTCATCTCTAGTGTTCACCTACTGAGAATACCTTAAGATTCACTCACTTGTGCTTTTTCTGAGGAAAATGAGTTTGCTCATGAGCACGAAGATTGCTTCGATCTGCAAAGCTTCTACCACATGCGGAGCAAACAAAGGGCTTTTCTCCTTAAAATCTACTATATAAAGATACAAAATATTACTCTCCTATATATAAATATAGATATACTACGCTGCAGCTGTTAATGAATTATTAGTTTGCTGCAAGTTAAAGGTTTATCTACCTGTGTGTGTCCTACGATGTCCTTTGAGTAACCAAGGTCTACTGAAACTCTTCCCACACTGTTCACATATACATGGTAGAGAGTGAGTCTTTAGATGCATTTTTAATGCACCTGGTGATCTGGAAATAGCTGTTATCAGTTGCAGAAAATGAATACATTTAATATTCATTCGCGAAGCACTAAGTGTCCCTATAGTATATGGTACTCACTGATATCCCTAATTTTTCTTATCTTAGTGTTTTCTCTTCCAGGTAGTGCGTCCCTTTGTAACATTCAATGACAGGTGCTCACAGGTGCGCCGGAAACATCAAAATATTGCCGGCTCCTCGAATCCTTTACGACTGATCAGGGGCCGATGGGCGGTAATTTGTTACTAGTTACAAAAAGAATCCTTTAGATTCATTAATCAGTACACGCTGTGGATATCATTATTCCCAGTCCTGTCAGTTGATGGCGTATGGGGAAATAATTGCACTGAATCTGCGATTTGCCGTCGTTCTCGAGATAAAGCATGCGAGAGAAAAGTGGCGACTGAGATAGCATCATTTAAATAAACACTTTTAAACACAATCAAGGCGTCATCTAGTTAAGCTTAGTAGTGAACTTATCAACCATCTATTTAAGTTCAACAGTATAATCAATAACGTTGATCAATTATTTCTGCTCTAATACGTATACACTCCAGTTATTTACAGCGAATTGGTTAGAAACAGTAATTGGTATGAACTAACTTATAGTGTTTGTGACAGTGCGCACACGTTTGATCGACTTTTCCTTCTTGGTGAGACTGAATGTGTCGTCGTAGACCGAAGAATGTTAGATATGTTTTAGAACAGAATGGACACTATAATGATAATTGGAAGGAATAATAAAAGAAGCGCGAAAACAATAAGAAACAACTAGTTAGATAGTCAATTAATCTATTGTGAGACTAGATTCCATACGAAGGTCACACCTGCATCCTTTCAATAGCACTTGAAGATTGTTCATGGTCTGGTGATATAAGGTCTTCCACATCTGGGAGTTTTATAATTTTAAGATAATATGGCTATTTTCTAATTAAATTTATTTGCATCAAATATCATATTCTATTATATTTAACTCACTTTCAAAGATTGATTTCTTTTTCGCGATTGGAATTAGTGGGGATGTCATAGTAATGGTAAAATAGTAAAGAGTGGTGGAATAACAATTTGTATCAGTGGCGAAAACTTTAACTGTCCACTGGCTGTCAGGAGGCGACACTTCTCACCTGTGCAACTTGGGTGTCATTAGTAAGACAGGTGGATGGACGGCTCGCTTTACACTGAGATTACGGTAACTGATGGCTAGTGATAATACTCCTTTGATTTTTAAGAGAATGAAAAACTATTTATTTTCTTTATATTATTCATTAGCTTAACTCTCTAGTATAACTCTTATTCTCAAATGACGTTAAATCTCATTTTTATTTAAGATACACGAAGCAAGTTATTCAATCGAAGAATTTCTGTATTGCTATCCTCGCCCATAGTTGTTGTTCTTCTGGAGGAGCTATTAACAGTAAGGAATTTGCCTGGAATGGATAAAAATTAAAAAACTAGTTAATAGCGTTTTACTAAAAATGGAATTGTTTTGGATTAGAGCAATGTTAGTTATTTATGTGATTTAAGCACTGGTTATGATTTTATTGTTTAGTCGATAATCTATACACAATTTTGGCTCATTATTTACTAGTATTTCCTTATGCTAATTTACACACCTCGGTGATAATTTCTTCAAGTTGAATTTCGTTTTTTTGGCGATAAGCCTCCACCGCTTGTCTATCCTTACACTGAGCTAGAGAAACATACAACTGCTCCGCCTGAAAAAGAACTTTAGTAACCAATAAAACGATGCTTACATTTGGAGACTAGTTTTTCTCAAAACAACCTTTGCAATATCGAGCTTCAAGTTATGTGGCTCCTTAGAGTAGTGATAGACGAATTGAAATAGATCTGACAGGTACATTGCGATTTGAGTGGCTAGCTGATAACAAATTTCAGATAAAACTAAATATTATTCAAGTCAACAGTTTAAAATAATTATTTTCTGTATTTTAGGTGACTATTGCTTAGTTTGTGAGCAATTTTACTGGTCATACGGTTCAATTTTATATTTTGAACGGATGAATATACTTACATACCTGCTCACATCTGTTTTCGTCCTCGGAACATTCTCTCGACAGTTCATTCATCCACCACGATGCAGGTTCTTAACAGATGCTAAGTAGTGAAAGACCATTTCAAAAAAGTATACGGAAAAAGGGACAAGATGCATTCATTTTCCTCTAAGAAAGTTAACAAAATTACTTTGCCTATAGTCGACAGAAATAGTCGACGAGAAAGCAGCAACAAAGACAAGTACAGTAAGCACATCCATTCCAGGTGATAAAAGGGCAAATGTGATTCATGTAATGTTTATACGATGAAGTCAAACTTTCTGCCGTGTTTAGACAAAACTAAATGATTCATAAACATAACCTATACAAAATAAACAATGCCTAACATTGAACATTATTTGTTTGTTATTTTTGTATTATGGTTGGAGTTGTGTTTGTAAGCCTATAGAAATGTGTCACAAACAATTAGTTTGCAGAATTTGTTAATCACATTTGTTATTTTGCTATTGTTATATATGTACGCTCTATGATTAAATGGTTTATTTCATAGTAAAATATATGATTACCCGCTATTAAAAAGAAGTGGATAATTAAGGATTCCGATATGAAACGTATTATCATTTTGTTTGTTATTTACATTATAGTTACATCTAAAAGGAATAAAAACCCAGTTATTCGAGTTACCATAAAGAATTATAACATTAAATAGAATATGGAGGCGGTTGATCTTTTGATATTTCTTCATAGGGTGGAGGAAGAGGGGATCGACGGGATCGGCAACAGCTGAAAACAGTTATAGAATAAAAATAAAGTAGAACAGTTTTTAAAGGAATTAAAACAGTAAATAAATTGCTAACTTATGATATACAATATATATCGCCATGATTATGACAAGAATAGCTAGATACATGCAGACGTGTTGGATATATGGCGATAAGGAAGGCTCCTCCGTACCAGGTACATACTGACGGTCGCACAGCGCACCCCAGAATCCTAGGAAAAGCCAGCGGCATCCTATCAATAAGAGAATTACTGCATGAATTAAACCTGTAAGACATGTCTCGCAAAACGGTGGGGCGAAGTGGTGACGACAAAGACAAGTACGTGAAAGAGAATCTACTCTTCCATTGACACAAATCGGCCACTCGCACGATGGACCAAAATAGTGAGGGGGGCAATCTGTAAGTGAGAAATAAAAACGTTAATGATGCCAATGGCAGACTCAACTTTAGTCTTTGGCTTCACTAATTGAGTCTTTTCATTTGTACTCCTAAGATCAAGTAAAATTGAACATTTTAATATTTGAAGATCAGATTTAAAATAAGTTTTCAATTAAAAACAAACTGCGATATAATTCTTGAACTGCTTAGATTTGGAAAACAGAAATTTCCATTATAATTGCACCAATAAATCGAACTCACTTGACATATTCACGATGTCATACTACCGGATGAATAAAAATAAGGTGTCAGATGAGCGTGTGTGCATCAATAGCTCAAAGAGTGAGAGATATAAATAACTAATTATTTTTCAGTAGAACATGATTAATAATGTTGGTAAGAAGACAATGTCACCTAAATATGGTAATATGCTACATTTAATCTGAGGTTTTTGATAGGTTTATTAAAATGTGCTCATGCAGTCCTTTACTAAATTATTTAAATATAGATGTGATAAGAAATAACCGAAAATTAAAGAAACGGTGCAAACCTAAAGGAGTTAGTACGAGGGGATGTCAGCGAGGTAATTGGCAAAAAGAAACGGGTTGCGAGTTTTGGCTGAGCGATCAATGCAACACATGATGGACAGAGTATATCCACGAGAACTAGGGATAAAGATGTATTTTATGGAATGGAAGGGAAACAAATTTAAAATGTGAATCATTCATGCAAAAACAAAGTGGTCAATTAGTGAGGCTAATAAACTATCAACAAACGAAAATATCTAAGTGAGCGAAATTCTTATTCAAAATTGGCTGTTTTTTATATCATCAAACTATAAAATAAAGCTTTTTATAAACAATCCACTAGTGCTCATTTTTACATATAGTACAAGTATTATACTGCTATTAATTTGCAGCTCTATCAGTTACATTAGGTGACATTTTAATTCTAACATCTGAAGTCAACTTTGGTCTTCAAAATTCTACGACAATACAACCGAAAAATTAACCGTCTTGTATTGAATACATATTACTCGAGGACAATTTTTCGAAGCATTAAAGATTAAGTAGAAATTTAGATCTCACCTACAAGTGTTTATACCAATTTATTTTTTATAGCGAAAAAAATTTGTTCGCCGCTTTTCTACCTTGAAATATGATTCCAGGCATTTACGGCGCCGTAATTTTCTAATTGATCGCTTCTGGGAAATCTGATTCTGAAATCGTCTGCAGGTGAATGTCTCTTTGTTCACCGCCCAAATATTGTGATGACCTCAGCCTTCTAGAAAGACAAACATAAAGGGCTATGAATAGTCCTATAAATAAATAAATGACCTTTTGAAAAATATTAAAGCAAAACCTACATTTAACTTTTAGCCATTTTTAATCGCAATACCAACCAAATAAATTATCAAAGAACGTCTTCCGATGTTATTTTTAAAATAACAGACAGTTCAATTTCGTAACTACAAAGTGAGAGAAAAGAATAAAATGTTCATGAATGTATCTAATTGATGGTGAACCTTGTTGATGTTATCTTTAAGGACAAGAATCTGTCCACTCCTTTGTTAAATTCTATAAATAAACATCTGCGGATAACAGATTTAAAACAGAAACAATGTTTAATTCAAAAAATAATGCTGTAGTATATTGGATGAGACAATAGTAGATCTTGGAGAGCCTTTAAAGCGAGTTATTTTAGGATGAAGGTATCAACTATTTTTGTAACCTCGGTTCATATTCGCCATAATTAACTCCGAAGAGTAACTTACCAAGAAAACAGTGTTTATAAGGAGTCGCAGTTAGCCTCCTGAGTATCTAATGCACTGTTATTCAGTAACGATGGTATTTCTGAGTGCATCACACAGATGTAGTTGAGATCACTGTTTTGAGGCGACGAATGTTGCAGATTTCGAGTACTAGCGCTTTGTATGAATAAAACATTGGAATACTACAGTTGCGTTTATACCACGTAATTTCGTGTACATAAATACAACTCGATATATTTATATCAAAAGCTGAGTCATATTGTACAGGAACTCTACAATCACTTGTTCTGCGAACTTGGCGTGGTGATTTTCTGAAATAACCTTCTCCAGTCACACTTTAGCATTTTTTCAATTATCTCATTTCCCACTTGGAATGATCAGTGGGGCAGTTGTACTCCATCTGCATACTCAATGGTCTAACAATAGATCCCTTTGAAGAAATCAGAGGACTCATTAGTGAGGCAGACGTGCCACCTCTCAGTTGGATTATGCCCACCCCACACAGACCCTCAAGCGGTATACTCATTTACCATAATGTCTCTCACCTCCCTCCTTTATCCAACTCTATCAAGACTATACTTTTTTGCAACGTTAGCCAAAATAACCGCTAGATTTATAACAATAGGCATAAAACCGATAGTTTAACAAGACTATGAGCACGGGGGAAAGAGACAGGAAAAAATACTAGTTTATCATTAAGCATAAACGTGCATGGAAAACAAATAGTAAAGTTCCACAGCTGACTAATTCTATGGGCATTTCGTGTTAAAAGAGTGTTTTAAACAGAATGAGGGCTGGTGGATGATTGGTGCAACTTCACAATGGCAGGCGAAGTTGCAAAAACTAAGTCAACTACGCGTAATGTAATCACGGTACACAGTGTATGAGAGGATGATTTATTTTGTTTTTCAGTGCCCGTTATTGGTAATAAGAGAAGTCCAGTCGAAAACATTGTTATTTTTACTACTCTATTTTATATTCTAGTTAAGCGAAAGTAATGCTTCTATTGTGACAGCATTCATTCTATTCTATTTGTATTTGTAATTTTGGAGTAACTGTTTTACTGTATACTGAAAAGTCTCTAATTTCGCGTGCATCAAGGGCGCATACAAATAACTGCACTAGTGTGCAGCTCTAAGGATGCTTCGGTTGGAAAAGTCATTATATCAAAGTTTGATCTCACAGATACTGCACTAAGGTAATCAAAATGAATCTTTTACGCAATTTTCCTAATGGGAAAAGGCTTGGTTGTCTGCAATAAGGGTGCAGGCCAGCATGTTGAATGAGGTAGACGGACTTTTAGACTTTCACACATGCTTGCCATGTCGGACACGTCATTACCATATCCCCCTTCCTAGTCGCTATGTATCTAGTGAAGCCAAGATGCTGGTTTCCAAGTGACGCAAAGAGGTCAAAAAGACCTAGACATCGCCAATGTTGAAAATCTATTTGCTACTAGAGACAACTCATGAACTATAGTATCTTTAATACCATAAAGAATGGTCTACTGTAATTTCGTTTCATATAGTGAAGAATGTGTTCTTCATTTACATCAGCATTCAGCTATAATTGTGCCGCAATAATTTTCAAATTATAAAGTAATAAAAAATTTTAAAGCAAAGTATATAGGGCAGGTATATTAAAATAATGGGAATAAAGTATTCACTGTCATTAAGAGTTTCACGCTGCGTCCAACTACAAGGAAGAACTTGTTGGGGAGACAGATTCATGTGTAGATCAGAAGGAAACCGATGTAAAATCTTTATTAAGGAAGATACACCACCACTCTATTCTGTTGTTATTCACCGTCACTTTAATAGTACGATTGTGGTGGCTCCGCCCAATCACCATATAGAGCCTTTCGGAATCGAATAAAAGGCTGGATGTTGGTGTCCTCTGAAATCCATCGATCTACTATATTGAAATCACGTATAGAAGATCAAGTGAATGCATGCGTTTTTGTAGTTTTTTTCCAGCGCTTATTTTTACACATCATATATTCCTCATCTTGTTTAAGTTAATTATTGTTCGATGGTAGTAATTCTATTGCACATACAAGTATCTATTTTATAAAAAGGCTTTTAAAATTTTAAGGAAAAGAATACTTTCAAGTGGAATGGCTAAAATCAAAATCGCGGTGGCTCCCATGAGTGGAAATCGGTTTAGTTATACTACACATTAGCCTGTTTGCAACGAGCGACTTTCTAATTCTGCTTGTATATCTAAGTAATTATATTTCAATAATGAAAGATGGTCTTAAAAAATGATTAATTTTTGTTATCTAGCTAACAGGCATATGAAATTGAAGTAGATATAATAGCAACAAGTGCTTGAAACTATGCGGATATACTATTTAAAGAAATTGAAGACACTCACGTGATTGGCTTTTCCTGTACCGCGTCTGTATCTGCGATGGAAGCGCCGACACCGCCAAAAGCAGCACCAGGAATAAGAACAACACACGCATCAGGACCTAAACAAACTAATGAAAAATAGTTCAGCGTTGATGTTATAAAATATTGTAAGAAAATAGACAAGTAAATGTAATTATGGATGTAAACAAGAGAAGGATATCGAAAATTAGAGTGAATCGTGGTGCACAATAATATCACATGCCCTTGGAAAGGACAACTATATCATTTTCGAAGTACGCTTTTTATATAATTAATGAAAATGAGCAGAACTCATTTAAGGTAATTAATGGGCGTTCATGTTAACTGTAGTTTAGGTATATTTATCGAGTACTTTGTGACACTGTTTCAAATGGGAAATAGTCCAGGGTTTGTCGTCGTTTTCATGCTAAATCACTAAAATTGACTTTTCCGCGATTAAACTATGGGGGGTGGAAATTTCAAGTGATAGCTAGCTGATGTCATGTAGAAATAAAAAAGTTGATACCTATACATTTTTCATTAATTTTAACAATGTCGTTAAGTTGTTTATTATGCGTGGTGTATTTTATCAATTTGTTACATGTTATAACATATGTCAATGGTTCTACCTAAGACGAAGAAAATTTGAAAAATAAAGCTATTAGTTGAAGACCTATCCCTAACATTCCTTTATATATGTACCTCAATCATGGGCGGAGTAAGTGAGGCGAGGGCGGACCGCAGAACAGAAAGAACACTCCGCCCACTAGAATTGTTGTTTCCTATATCACTTATTTATCTAACAGTTCAATAGTGAAATAATGTTGAAACCTAGGAATGTAGTAAATTCATACAAAATAATCACCGGTTACAAAAATGGAAATATCGTCACTATGTTATCTCTTAAGAGCCACGGAGATGATTCCTATAAAAAAATATATACAGTATTATTAACATTGTTCTCGTTTGATGTATCTCCCAAAGATTAATTCTTCTGAAAATCAAACCTGAAAATGTGTAGCACTAGAAGGAAATTATTGAAACACTTAAATTAAAAAATAAACATAAGTGAATTAAAAGACTAGAGGTAGGTTACATGTGAACCCAATGAATAACCAATCTCATAATAACCATAATTACTATACTTCTGAAAACCTCATCTTTGTAACACTTGAAAATTTATAACAAAAGTTTAAATTACTATCTCAGCCACTTTTCGTCACATTCCCAATAAAATATAAACATTTGACACTATATATTTTGCTGAACATCTATCTTATAATTACGTTTGGTAGAAAAGTCGTTCTACCTTTGGGTTGCCAATTTCCTAGGAATGCCACTGACCTACTAGGGAAAACAGCTGATCGTCCCAATACCGCCCTTCGGGTTGTTTTGTGTGGGCGTGTCGCGACAGTTCCATTCCCCATGCTGCTGCGGCAACACCATCTCATTGCTGTGGTGAGAAACTATTTGATCTACTCAGCTAATAACTATATAATGTGTTTATACTATCCGCTTGCTACTTACTATGTGAAGTTTAAAACAATGCCTGAATTAATTTCGAACTATCATGAACGATGGTATAAAGCTTACCTTGGTATGTCTTCCATGGACAACAGGTTAACTTCAAAAAATAAGCAGCTCTACGGCATACGTCAACAGATGTGTCAGGCAACCAAATGATGGGATTGGCGTGTCTATATCATACGCATTTGGCATTCTTTTCGGATGTTTGCGTATGTTTCTCATTCCACCTCTCCCATGTGTGATTTATTCACCCAATCTGTCAAAACAGGCAGGCACCACGATAGACTACGGGCTAGGGAAGGCATGGACGAAAAATTAACCATTTACCTATACAGATACTCTTACACTTGTGAAAAAAATCACTACGGACAACCCTCAAGCAACTAACGCCAAGTTTTTCTTAAACAGCGGTTGCTTCTTATAACATAAAAAATTATAAAAACGGATACTTATCAAATATACAGAGATCAAATCCATTAATATTAGATATGTCTAGGAGTTTAGAAATGAAATGAAATTAGAATACATTTTGAGGTGGGCGTTGTAGCTGCTTTATCGTTTGTATACTCTCAAACAACTCCGTTGTTCCCTGTTGCCTGTGAGCTCAACGTCCTCATTGTTCTTGACAGGTGAATTTACCTATAAAAATCAATCAGTATGAAACTAAATTAATTGAAAGAAAAATCAATGGTCTGTTTAGATCGGATTCAGTAAAAGGAGGGTTCAATAAAAGTCGAAAGTTTGTAACAGATGTTTCTGAAGAATTGCAAATTGGTCCTAATAAGCATAGGGTGAGTTTTTAATTTTCGATAAATTATAATGTAGAATTAATGAATTATTGTAGATGGCGATGATAGTGTATTCTGGTCTAAGCTACCGACGTGAAGTTTTTCGATGGAATTTTGCTAAAAATAATGAAGAATTTGTACGAATAACGAATGGACTTCGTGCCATAGGCGGAACCACAAATACCAAAAAGGTAATTATTTATAAAAATAAAATATTAAAAATATTTTTGATAATCTAGGCCCTAGAAGTTGCAATAGACTTAATGGCACAACGTAATCGATCTATTCCTACACTGGTCATGGTGGTCACCGACGGAAGGCAAGTAGTTATTTACATTTTTATCTTATCAATGACTCAGTAATGAGTCCTCAAAGCGTCTACAGATTACACTGACAGATCGGCAGATGATCCAAAAGAACCAGGAAAGAGACTTCAAAGTGAACCAAATACGTGGATTTTTGCGGCTGCAACAGGAGATCCAGAAAAAGTAGATAAGTATGTTTCAAAGGAGATTAATATGAATAAAGTGGATGAGAATAATTCGCACCATATACTTATGTTTGTAAATATAAATCTTTAGACAAGAGCTGCTTGATATAACGGGCAATATAAACCACATTGTACTACATAGAGGAAGAGATTTGGCCACTGATATTACAAAGAGACTGTTGAGGGAAGCACAGGTAGCCGCATTAGATGAGGATTTTCTTCACTGCGATTTAATTCAATTATTTCATTATAAGACATCTTTTCGTTCCTATCTAAAATCATAATTTTATTTAGTTGAGTATTTTAGGAGAAATGTCGAACTACGACCACTACCACAACAACTACTACAACTACCACCACTACTAATCCTATAACTGGTGCGACTTGCATAAACTTGTTGAATAAAAACTGTTGCTTAATATATCACTAAAGGACAAGTACTATTGGATTTAATATCAGGGTGTGAGCTCGACTTAGTATTGGTACTAGACTTTTCCACCACAACCGACCCTGTTTATGGCTTCTACAAAGAAATGGCACAAAAGCTAGTTAGTCAACTCAAGATTGGACCACACTACACTCAGGTATGTATAGTTTCCAAACATTTCTACTAAAGACTAAAAATATGGTAAACCGAAAAAATACTTCTATACAGGTAGCCGCTGTCACATTTGCTACAGTTGGTAAAACGAGGACGAAGTTTAATTTAAAGGAATATACAACACAAGAAAGAATTCTGAGGGCCATTAAAAACTTGGAGAGTACAGGAGGAACCACTGCTATCGGTGAGCCATTCTTATCTTCTACTCTAGAAGTTTTGATCACTCATTGGCTTAAAACATCACTATTCCTAGATAAATTATTGCCAGCATTATTTGTGTTCATTGTGTTTTGTTGTTGGTTCGAAAGATTAAGTAGGTAGTGAGCGGCTTTAACATTATATCAGAGTAATTTACTCAACGGCGAGAAACTGTCGTCTTCTTAACCGATAGGATTGTGCCTTATCCAGAAAAGTAACCTGCTCTTTGTCAGAACTATAAATCAAAGCTCTAGACTGACAATTACACCTTGGTTAAATAGTGATATGGATGTTATCACATAATAGGCGAAGCATTCAAAAAACCGGTTCCCCTAGTTAAGAACAAGGGCAAAGAGAAAGAAGGGCAATGGGAAAGCATAACGAGGAAATGGACAGTGGGGGTAGGGAGATGAATCTTTTCCGTTTCAGGTGAAGGAATCAGAGAAGGAATCAAGCAAACAGAAGAAAAGGAAGGTGCTAGACCAGGAATTGCCACAAGGGTAATTATTTTATCATTAATAATAAAAATAATATGTACTCTGGCAACCAGTCTTAGTTATCTTGTTTTTTAAGGTGATGATCATTTTTACTGATGGGTGGAGTAATAAAGGTCCAGATCCAGAGAAAGTAGCCAAGGAAGCAATTAATGCCGGTTTTGAGGTGTACTCCGTCTCCTATTCTGTTAGTTACTACTCATTCAATATAGTAAATTTCTAAACCACGTATATTAATCTCTTCTCCACTCCAGCATCATAAATTTTTATTTTAGTGCCTACATCGGTTTTGCAGCCTACTCCTACTGGGTTAACAATATATACTTAATTTGCACTTTTAATCAGAGAAAAAAAACTTGATATATTAACTTATTGGAAATTAATAAAGTACGAAATGTTTATGTCGTAATGTTTGTGGTACATTTAACACCATAAGCAGTTTGGCGCGTAATCTGTGCCATGTGTTACAGCGGGTTTCTTGGGTGGAACTGGTTCCTTCCATGCTCTCCCGACCGAAGTCGGGGTGGCTCACAAAAGAAGACCGACCAAAACAAAAAAGAATTCGAAATCACGGGTGTGGTCACACGACAAATAGACGTGTGAAGTAAATATATATATGGGATACTAGATCCTTGAACTGTTTATATGATACACGTATAGGACAATAGACTTCACTGTAAGCAGCGCGCATTAATCAAATTAACTACCCATAACTATGCTAATTAAATATCATTTTTATTTTAAGGGAAAAGTAGAAAATGGCGTGCAGCTTAACACGGAAACGTTAGAGGCGATCGCCCAAGATGTAAACCACCAGTACACGGAAAAGACTTTCGATCAGCTGATTCAAAAAGTGCGGCAAAGGAACCTTAGATGTTTCTAGCCATTTAGATGTTCGTCAAGTACGATACTTCTAAATATAGAATTTTTAGCCTGTCAAAAATATGTAACTGTTAATTTTTTGCATTCTATTAAGTATTCTATGTTAATAGCTAAATCTTATTTTTCCTGTTGTCTCTCATTTTGTTCGAATTTATTAACATATGGTTCCTCAAAATGACATGTATGAAAAAGACCTCGTACGTATACCTCACTTTAGTCAAGACTTACCATGTATATTTTTGTACATAATTTCTATAAAAATTTACTAATTTGCTACTCATATTACCATCAGTTCTATAAAGATACAAGCAAGTGCTTATTGCTCAGAATTTATTTCTCAGAATAACTACAGCTTATTTACGGATACGAACTATTCGTACAATTTCAGCGGTTTTAGAAATGGATTTATGATTAAATGAATTATATTAGTTACCTTGTGTATGAAGCAGCAAACAGTTCGAATACATAAGCCATCACAATATCGACAGTTTAATAATGGGAATAAGTGAAAACAGAATAATAATATTGCATTAATATAATACAACTCATTCTTGTAGTATAATTAGTGTTAGACAAGTTTGGAAGGTTTTGTAAGATAAAAATAATGCAAATAAAGTTCAGGAAACAAGTTTATTTGGTATAGTTATATACGGAATACACCAAATGACACTTAAATGAAATCAATATAGGTACGCTCCACGGCTAATATGTGCACGGTGTTTCTTACGCACTTGTGCAATTTTCATCATAATGAGTGGGCCATTCCGTCGTTTTTTCGAATTATATTATATTATTTGGTTTATGAACTTATTTAAAACTTCGTGTTGTTCATATTAGAACCTCATTTTTAGGTCATATTCCCGCACTTATACTTCTCAGTTAAATTATAATTTATAAGTTCCCAGGCAAATCCTTGTTGATTTAGGGAATAAATTATTTTTCTATACTCTGGTGTTTACAGGTCCCTTAAGGGAATATTCGAATGTATGAAGAACTTCTCTTTATGTGTATTTAATACAGTTGTTCGGAACTATTTTGTGATCCAGCCATACCCATATATTTCTAAATTTTTAATTGCTCGAATGATGTCTTCATTATCATCTGAGCATATTGTACAAGAAAATCTAAAATTTGTTTTGAAGTCGATAGAAGAAGCATGTACTAAATCTACGTTATCGAAAAATTGTCAGCTTGTTGCTGTTTCAAAAACAAAACCGGCAGATCTGGTGAAAGTTTGTTATTCTATTGGACAGAGACACTTTGGTGAGAATTACGTGCAAGAGTTGGAGGAGAAGTCAACTATACTTGAGGAATCATGCCCTGAAATAAAATGGCATTATATAGGACAAATACAATCTAATAAGGTTACTACTTTATAAATATCTTTTAACATGTTAATGACTCTTATGAGCCTTTCCTTACATGTAAAAGTTAACATTTTTATTAGGGTAACAATTTTTCAAATGCTCAAAGTGAGATATGCATAGATATCTTTAGATTGCTAAAATATGTTCATGTCCTGCGCTCTTCTGTGTGGAGAGTATAGAGAACAAGAAACAATGTGATATTTTTGAACGAGAAATGAGTAAACGACAACGTGTTCTCAATGTTCTTGTGCAGGTCAACACTAGTGAAGAATCACAAAAAGGAGGTTCGCGAAACTACTTTTTAAAGGTTATAGATGTGATTTAAATCGTAATTGGTTTGTTCAATTAATAATTGAAACTTTATCTAATAGAAATTTAGGAGTATCATTAGCTGAAGCTTCTTCATTAGCTAACTATATTCGTTCCGATTGTTCCAGTCTCCGCTTTTCTGGATTCATGACCATTGGGTCATTTGAGAACAGGTACTTACTATCAATTGATAATTGATTTTTCCTATTGTTGAAGCAAATAATATTATTTTTCTCAGCCATGTTATCCCTAATCCTGACTTTGACCGTTTGTATAATGTCCGTCGAGAGTGGGCGAAATTTGCTGGAGAAAGTCCTGAAGTAGCAGTGCTTTCAATGGGAATGTCTGAGGACTACCTATCAGCCATAGAACAAGGGAGTACAAGTGTGCGAGTAGGAAGCAAAATATTTGGTCCTAGGATATATAAATAGCAAAATATGTTTATCTCTCATATTGAGTAAGCTTATTTTCAAAATTTAGTACAATTGTTCAGAAAGGTAAATGGAGCTTTGTCTAAAAATATGCTTATTAATTGGTATGGTTTGCTTTTAAGTGTTTCAATTTGTCTTTCCACAATTTACTTTCTTTTCATTGATTTAATCGTAAAAATCGAATAATTGTGGTAATTTAAATATGGGTTAAATTTGTTTTTTGGTATCACTATTGTGTTGCACTTTTATTGAGTTGTAGAAAGTTTTAATTGTGTTATGTTCTGAAACACTAAAAATAGCACTATGAATAAATAGATAGATACTGTCGTACCAAATATTTAGCAAGTTATTAAGCGAGAAATAATATTAAAATGGCAATAACGCTGGTTCTCTAACATTCAATTAAATGCTTTTAGTGTTTTGAAATTTATGAGAGATTTGATCAAGATTACCAACTTAAGTTGGCGTCTTGGGTGAGATTATACGTATTGTGACGTCTGTTTTCTACGCATTTCTTTTAGCAGTCATTTCAAAGTAGTAATGTTGTCAATTTCAACTAGTAATTTAGATAACAGCAATTTCTTTAAATGTCCAAGTAAGCTAAACTTATTACGCCCTCACGGTATCAAATTCTCATTTGTTCGGTGAGGTGGTTTTGTTAGATTTAAATGTTGAAATCAGATTCTAAGTGGATCCAACATGAAACTTGAAGTACCACCTAGTATGTGATGTCGGTATATTGCCTAATTTGCTGCAGTTGCAATTGTTGCCACAAAGTATTTATGAGTTTCTAAGGGTATTTTCTGGAAAATTAGTGATTATAAATTCCTTTAACGATTTACGGCTCCGCTGGCGCCCAAAACTTCTGGAATTATGTATCTATGCTATTTCTCTTGGATTGTTTCAGCGGTGGCGTGTGTCGATTAAAATAGCGTGTGAGATAATGTTGACTTCCCACTCCAGTGTATTTATGACCTGGTAGTCGGGTACTGTAACCTGCATGCTGTTTGTCACGTGGATGTCCTGTGTCACTACACGCACCTTTTGAATAATATTTCATGATATAGAACGTTATAGCTAAGTGACTTTTTTATAAACTAAGTTTCTAACAGGTTACTCTTAATCTTAGTACAATGTACACTTTTTAACGGGTTCTATGATTTCAGAACTTTGATCGGTGCTAATGTTTACTCTGCACAGGAAGGTATAGATATTATAGACTGAAGATTTTTTAGTATTTTCTATATACAAAACCATTGTTTGGAAAGGAAGTAGTGTTATAAGCCTCAGTTAATTAAAGTTTTTATAGTTCTAGGAACGATGGACGTCTAATAATCGTCATGTTCAGACGACTTGTCGTGTGAGCTCCAAGCCCCATCATAATTTGAGTCCATAGTTTGGATCTTGCCATGACGGAAAACGCTAGTATCCGTCTTCTGCATAATTTTGCACTTATTTCATGTCTACCACTTAAAGTTCTATTTTATATATGCATTTATATTACTATAATATAATTATGGCTAATTTTATTTTTACCTAAGATCTTTTCGTTCCTTAGGCCTAATTTTGTTATACATTGGGAGATAAGGTAATTCTTGTGTTGCTCCTGGCAATATTTAATGCACCGTAATATCTTCATCTGGATAAACATGAAAATAAGTAGTTTTTATCTTTTAGAATTGTTAAATTATGTTTGATCGTGGTGATCACTAAATGAGTAGATAATGTAAAGGATAAAAGAATGAAGATAATGGCTATTTTGACTATTAATGCATGATAAGTTGGGACCAAGAAGCCAGCAGCAAGGCTGAAAGAATATCAAGAAAAAGCTCTATATGTCACAGTGGAAAATATTTTAGGGTCATCAATTTAATTTATTAATATTTATGTGAGAGAAATAAATTAGATCAAAATTGAAGTACTATCAAGAGGAAGTGCACTTCTATTGTAGGATGCTCATTTATCTGAAACTATTGGGGTTGTTATTCGTCAATGTCTCGGATTCCGGAATTAGGGAATTTCCGGATATTTTTGTAGTTCCGTTTTTTCCGTTACCCGAAGCCCCAACATTTTAACATTCCTGGTTTTTCCGAGCTCCCGAAAACCTGATATTGCTCTTCCGAATAAAAACACTAATAATTGTATATTTGACCTAGAATCTACATTTTCCATCGTTTTACAGACATGGATTATATTTAATAGATTTTCAAAATTCGGCAATATCTTATGTCAGGAAAGAAGAAATTGGTACGAGCTAATTGCCACTAATTTTACTAGATTATGTTTTTAAAAATCTAAATTTGAATAGAACTAGAAGTAAATAAAATGAAAATGTGAATGAGACAACTAATAGTGACTGAATACTGATAACAATGGTGCCACTTTGCAAGGTAAAGGCTTCAATTATCTAAAGAAGTCATAATTTTGGGAATTTACTTTTTTAGGCTTAGCAAGTATACCAGTTTCTACTTCTTCCATTAATTTTTGTTTTTTTAGATAAAATTCACTGATTCCAAAACATACCTCAAAACTGGGTTTATTTTATATGAATTAGTTAGCATTAAATCTTTTAGAATCATTGTGCACATATTTCTTACAGATGATATTTTCGTAAATTCAGACTTTGTTTAGTGAACTTCGTTTCTTAAACGGATATGAAAAGATTACGATTCCCACGATTGTTCAAGTGGTGACGGATCTTTTTGAATAGATTATAGATGTGGATCAAGTTTCCCGCTAAATTAACAAAAGATAAATCGTCGTAAGGTTGGTAGGAAGCTATTTATTTGATATGTGGCGCTTCGGTATTATTTACCTCCTGTGTGTTGCTTTATTGGACTCTATCTCTGCTTGCTATTCCACACGCCAGAATAAAAGACATCTCAAGAGTAAACTTAGGTTGGTATTTTATATGGTGAATTTTTAGTTATTAATAATAGAAGAAATATACTTCGTTAGTGAGGATTTTCAGATGGTCAGTGAAACGACCCACTTTAACACAACCCTCACCGACGCCTTACGTTATACCAAAAAAGGAGACTAAGAAGAAGCCAGCGCATCGCGCCGTTTATTATAGTGCTGATTATGGTAAGAACTATTAGCTTAATTGTGTACTTAAACTGGATCAGGTTACCTATTATCCTCTGCAATTAGCGCTTATTGGTGCGGTTCCTTCTGGGGAGCACCATGTAAGCAAGGAGAGCTTCGAAGGGGAGCCCGACTCTTTGGGAGACGAGATGGGAGAAGAAATTTCTTTTGAGGACGCCACTCTCGAGGTCGATTCCAATTTGTGGAGAAGGGAAGGACTGGTTGGTCAAAGAAGAATACTTACCACTCAATGGTTCAAAGAACTCAATATTTCACCTAGGCGGTAATTTAATAAAAATAATATTTTAAGTTAATTGTTCTAGTTTTAATTGAACAATTGAAAACGCAAAAGTTTTGGTTGCTGGTAGCATTTTTATCATTGCATTTGGTTTTTTTGGATTTTCGAAGACGCTTTCTATTTATTAGCTATACTTTAACAGACACTTAATCAATAATTATAATTTTAGGACTTAATGTATCAACTTGGCTATGCAAGCTTGTAATATTTGGAAGGCCTCGACCTCTTAGCAGATCTATTAATAGAAGTTCATTAGACTCCGTTATTCTACAATAGGCACAATTGTACATATAAATGCGAAGATGCGACAGTAAAGTGTAATAGATCTATTTGATGAGTGTACTAGTTCTGCCTTTAATACATTCTAAACACTGCGTATTTTACAGCAGTCACCGCATGATCTCAAATGTGAGACCCCTGAGGGCAAAGTGACATTTTTCATACCAAAGGACGCACAAGTGAGGGATGGATATGGAACACAGAAGCCTTTTAAGGGTAAATACCTATGTAGACAGTAATTGTCAACGACACAACGGGTAATATGGAATCGAATTTAAAGAATACCAATACCTAAACAAGATTTAAAAAAGAGCAAATATAGTATTCTGACATTTAGGGTCCTGCCCCTCTTGTGTAAGTGGATCCCAGTATATCTATGAACCAATCACCGAAGAATTCTCATCGGTTCTTCAGCTTGTACCTCCAATAGGTGCTTTTTATTGTAAAGATGACTCATTGCTCTGCGTCGAAGATATATTCGGTAGACTATGGAGAACAAAAACGAAGAACTTAACAATAATTCCCACACCAAAATGCATTGATGGTAAGATCATACCTATAAAAGTCGCAACATTTTAAAAATAAATACTATTAATATATTATTTAGGACACTGTTCTACCGTCCTCCTCTTTTCTCCTGATGATCCTGATGCTGAAATGGTGCCTGACGACGATAGTTTACCGTTGAAGTATGTTATGGTGCACCAGTTTTCAATATGTAATGTTACTGTGTCATTCCAGAACAACTTGCTTTGCTGCTAACGGTATTTTTCTCGATTCTCCTTTGCAGCCACCCGTTTCTATTCGAGGATTCACGTGTACTGGATGCAAAGAACCTATCAAATACTGTCAAAGTGACATTGATTATTCTCAGTATGAAAATGACTATTTCATAAGGGAGTTATAATTAGTGACAAATTATCACAACTTAATCATGCGGCCAATAAAATAATGATTGATTGTGTCATAAATTTAATATGCCAGTGTTTAACGTCCAAGAAAAGATAGGAACAAAGGCGGTGGTGACTGGAATATATATGGCTATCATCGCTTGTTTTGAACGTCCATCAGAAATCGTTAAATTCAATGTGACTATCGAGAAATGTTGGCGTGGTAATGTTGGAAGCGATGATTTTTGTAAAATTGCCTGTTAGGCCGAGAAGAGATGCTCAGGTGTGAACTATTAGTGGACAAAGATAATTAATTGCTGGTGCGATATTAAATAACTCTGATTTTAAGTGAGAATACGTGTTTCGATGATCGTCCAGTAATTCCCATTTAAATGAATGTTAATTCTTCACCATCGTGGCAGATCACGCGCAGGACACATGACTCTGCAAGTACGTAGCAGCCTACGATTTCGATCGCATTGAACGGATTGAAGCAACAATTGTTCTTTGATATCCTCAAAACATCACTAGCTGTCTTCACTCACTCACTCACTTATTATAATATTTCTATCTCATTTTAATTATTGAACCTTTTGATCAGAAATTTTGTGCCATGTAATAAATTATAAATGGATATCGTATCAGTGAATAGAATTTTATTGTAGAATTGGTGTCTTATGCTGATCAGCTGTGGACAAGGTGGTTTCCCTGGCTGAAGTACAAAGTATTTCTTCTGACCTAGTGTAATTTCGTTCTTTCCGAGATATCGCCTGTCGAAATAGTGTACGGTGTCCCCTGGTATGTAAAAATCGCTGCCATTACTTCACTTTACCTTCTAAAACAATTCTTTATTTACTCATTGCTCACAACTCACTCTACAGTTTTCCTTCTTTATTTTGGATTTTCCATTAGTCATAGTGTTTTGAAACACGTGTCAACACCGACAACTCTTTGCTATAGAAATGATGAACTATTTTCATGGCTCTGTTATAATTTCGGTAATCTAATTCTGCCTATCACGATCCGTACTTCTTTAGTTGATTGTTTCTTTCGTCAACATATGCCACTTTCTTGCGATTCTTGGTGTTATTCTTTCGTGACTCGTCTACCTAGTAATGGTCCTATAGCATATCAACGTGATGGAGGATAAGCCATGGTAAGTGGCAATACTCTTCTCTATCTAAAATAGGTCTTACATTCAAAAATTTCTCCCTGCTTTCTCTCTTCCTTTTTATCTTCAACACTATTTTTAAAAATCTCCCCATTGACACGCGTTTTTATTGTACTGCTTCCATATAAAAAAGCTTGATTAAGATTGTGATAACTTTTACTACAAGTCTTATCGGCTGCAACTTTTCATTCTTATAAAGACAACTGTCGATTTTGCTTGTTAGTATTTTGTCGCTTCGAGCAGTATCAGTGGCGGTCCGATTAAAAACTGCTGCGCTACTTATTACTCTCGTTTTTTTCGTTGTGAAATGTCTCTTCGATGTATTATGACGATCATCTTCAAAAACGACAACTATGAATTTCAACGACAGGCGCTAACCTGTCTTTTTCTATCCTATTTAACTTATGATATTGTCTGAAAATTACATTTGAGCCAATTATTTAATGACTATTTGCATCAGAATATCCAATTCCTCTACTTCTGCATTATTTTTATTAATGTTTGTTGTTTGTTAATAAACCTAAGCAACTAATATTTAGCAAAAGTAGGAGCTGCGAAATAGAGATGTCGGTTCTTCTTGGAGTTTATTTTGGCACACTATTCGCCACGTATTTGTCTACCACATTCTTAATCATTTTAAAGCTAGGATGGGGTAAGTCCTAAATATCGTATTGATTTGCCTAGGCAGATGAGTTTGTACATAAGTATATTTCAGGTCCTTTTCCACACATTTATTTGCGATTGATACAGTACTTCCAAGACAGTCTACCGATTAAAAAGACACTAGACATAGAGAACAACAACAGTAGTGCGATTTTTATAGGAAAAAGATATCTAACACCTTCGCTACGGAAAGAAGGTGAAACTTGCTTTTCTATAATCGTTCCCTCCTAGCCTCTCCTCTCGCAATTTTTCGTTCACTCGTTTTTTTGCCTTCTATCTTCCAGTTTTACCGTAAACTTCTTTCAGTACTTTTTCAATCAACTCAGTCCTTCTGCAGGTCTTCACTCTCCATTTGATATGTCCATACGCCTTCTCTCTTCTGGTGTAGAATCAATTCTCCAGGTACTAATGTTACCGTTTCTCTTCTCCTGTTCAATGATCTGACTATTTATCAGAATGATTGGAAATAACTTTGAGAAAAGATAACAAACACTGCACTTCAAATTACAAAATACCATTCCCTACCCATTGTCTGTTGGTAGTTGATAAA
Organism: Heterorhabditis indica; assembly: GCA_020740425.3. Classification (NCBI taxonomy): domain Eukaryota; kingdom Metazoa; phylum Nematoda; class Chromadorea; order Rhabditida; family Heterorhabditidae; genus Heterorhabditis; species Heterorhabditis indica. The sequence continues at coordinate 238,135 of JAJAVP010000065.1, forward strand.
ATAGAAAAACACATTTTTCCCTATAAATGATGACAGTATGTGTCAATCACTAGTGTAGTACAGTATACTTCCGCCTTTCTATGAGTTTTAAAGAGCTTAAAGAGAGAAAGCAGTTGTCGGATTTTTGTCTGTAACTTTCTCTAAAGTGAAAATATCGAAAATATGTAGATATATTTATAGTTGTTGAGTTTCTGATTTGGCGCACAATTTTTTTAAATAGAGCGTCTCAAAAGCAATGTTCACCTCATTTAAGGTTAAGATAATATCTGTTTTAATCAAAGTAAATTTTCCATAGGTAATGGTAATTGAAGGAACTAAAACTTGGTGCACCGGAATTTTTTTAACCGAACCTACATGTATAGAAGCAAAATTGGCAATTACAAAGAAAGTTATAAATGAAAGAGGAGTCATCTTTTTTGTAGTGTATATCTGTGACGATGTGATCTCATTATATATATATGTCTATATCAGGATGATATTTCACGTGCTTTTCTGGAAGTCCCACAGAGAGGTTGGTGGATGATGACTTCGCCTCGTTACTTGTCAAATATTAATGGCAAAACACGATGCTCACTCTATGCTGTGTACATCCTAGGACTTCTATTCAGGTGAATGACATTCATTTTCCAAAAGACCAGAAGAGGTTAACAAATGTTATGTGTAACTACTGTAATTGTAGAGAAATGCTTATTTTTACTAAACTTTTTTAGATGGGGCTTCCTTTTTCCTTTAAGAGTGCTTCTCATCCTAACATCTCTCGTGTGGATCACTTTAGGCGGAATAGCTGCTCTAATTCTACCGTTATCGAAGGAAATGAGTAAGAAAACTACCAATAAATATCATGACGTTACAATTTTTTAGAGTGTGGCATAATTATTGTTAGAGTTACAAACAAAGCTTTCTAAAGCTTAACAATATTATCCTATACTTATTTGCCACTATGGGGCAGTTTCAAAACTATTTAAATTATATCTATTATTGTGATATACTTTTAAATTCTGTTTAACATTTTTGTCTATCAGCACTCTACTTTGGTATCACATTTGCCCGTCTCTTCAATGCAGGAACAGGTCTTGTAGCGAAAATCCACGATAAGCACAACAGGCCGAAGGCTCCCGGTAAGATATGTTATTATATTTACAATGATGAAAAATGGCATAAAGAAATCAAACGAGGTAAATTTAAGAAGTATTGAAGTACTACTTTGTGCCCTATTGTTCATAACTTTGCTAAAAGTGGAAGTTTTTCAACCGAGATTTAGAATAAACACAGAATTTTCAGTCTGGAAAATTCAAATGTATTTGTATTCATTTCAGAAAAATAAGTTAATATGAACTAGATTTAAATTCTGTGTTCGCACTTGTGAAATTCCCACTTTGAACAAGGTTATGGATAATAGAGCAACAAATAGCACTTAAGTGCTCTTCTATATAATATGTGGAACCCACTATTGTTTTGCTGAGGTAATCACTAAACGTAAATAAATCTGACGTAATTTGATGGATTAAATAGATACTTTACGTTTCAATAAACTTTTACTGATCTCTTAGGTATTGCTGTTTCGAATCATCTCTCTGCCAACGATATTATGATCATCTACGCAAACTGTGAATATGGTGGAGTTGGTGAGTGACGATTATTGCAGACAATTCAATACTATTTACTCTTATTTATAGGATATACTGTAACTGGTCAGACTCATGGGGGTTTCATCGATCCACTTCAAAAAATGGGAAGTAAATTAACTCCTACGCTGTGGTTGGACAGAGCATCTCAAACTGCCAGGACTAAGTTTCAGGTATAGAATTTAACATAGGGATATATATTATTAAGGTTGATATTCGGGTTCAAATATCAAGTTTTCGTTATATTTAAAAATGCTAGGTATTTCCTACAATTTGGAGAATTGAGTCTCGGGATGCCAACCCTCATAGATTTTAAATGCAAGCTATAACACCCCTACATTGTTGATTTCTCGAATTCTGCGATTACTGATGCTTGTCCCTTAAGTGACCGTACAAATATAAAGGACTAGAACGAAGCAAAATAGAAACAGAATTGTTTAAATGAAAGGATTTTAGAAGCAGGTGCTTGATTATTCTTCCAATCCATCTATTTATCCTGTTCTGCTCTTCCCCGAAGGATACTGCACAAACAATGACACTGTGCTGCAATTCAGAAAAGCAGTTTTTACAGGACAAGTGCCTATTTATCCCATCGCCATCCTTCAAAACACACGGTATGATTTCTGTTTGGCGTATGAATAGACGGAGTAATTATGTTTCCTGGATCATGTTGATTTTGTTAGTTCGTCAAGAGACACAAACCATCCATTTGGACGAACTACTAAAAGTCAACGCTTTTTTTTTCAAATAGCTCTGATATGCTCATTGTACATATTTGTTTCTTTAAGATTGGGAGATTCATTCTGGCGGGAAAACACGTACATACCATACATCCTACGAGTTATGACGTCATGGGCAATAGCTTATGATATAATTTATTTGCCACCTATAGAGAAAAGAGAATCAGGTAATAAAGTGCAAAGTACTTTTCATTGTCTTTCTATAATTTATAATGCCATTCCCAACTAAATATAAATTTCGTTTAGAAGACATCACAGCTTTCGCATCGCGCGTACAAGGTTCGATAGCAAGTTGTATCGGAAAGCAGGCACTACCATATGATGGAGGACTAAAAAAGGAAAAGGAAAGAGTGAAATACAAAACCAGGTTACAAGAGGCAATTGCTGAAGTATTGGTTTGAAGAAAAAGTCATAATATTATTTACTTAATACAATAAGTACAAATGTATCAATAAAAAATCTATGTAAATAAACTCGTTTTGCCTTCATGAATAGAATAATGTGATATACTATCACAAGGAAGGGTCTTGTGATCTACAACTAGTCCCCATCCTTCGACGTATTGCTTTTCTAAATATATAACTAATTATGTTCGTTCACATATAATGCGAGAATGTTATCTTTAATTATTCCACTCACCGATCTAAGCTTTTATCGAGATCTCCTTTCAATAGGTAAATGTACATCGGAACAAGAGGAAATTGTAGCAGGTAAAGCACATACGCAGCGGCGTCCGCCTGAAAATATTCTAAATGAGTTATAGAAATTGGAGTGAAAACAACCAGAAAATACGTAATTGGCAAGTAGAAAATAGAAAATTCAACGAGTGACAACTAACCCTGAGAAAAAATAGAATATCTTGCAAATTGCTGCTATTCCCAAGATGAAGAAACTGATCGCAAACTTGTAGTGTGTAGTTTGGTAAATTAAGAAAAAGATTGACAGTTGCCATAAGAAGACAGCGACGAATAGTCGAGTGTCGACGACGTTCCGTAAACTAAACCAAAAATATATTATTTACTGAGCATTACAAATCCCATTTAATGTTACGCCATAATTGACTATTACGTTATCGCTCACATCAATGTTTTTTCTTGACACTATTTTTAGATAAGATCCATCGTGAGAAGGTGGATCACAACCAGCGATAGCATCAGCCGGTATAAGGATAAACTGAGGACGACATGGACGACGTAGCACAACCACCGAAATGTCTGTGAGTACGGTAAGCACAAAAGGCACAAAAAAAGTTAGGACACATTCAACAATGGCGACAGCTTGTAGAAGATGGCTCCTGAAAGTTAGATAAAATGAATAAGATAGTTGGAAAGTCATATTATACACAAAGTTATAATTTTGCTCAAATTTGTAGCGGAATTTAATTGAAGCTATTTGAGCGTTCTACAATATGTTGATATGGTTACAACTCATAAAATTGAGAGGAAATAAACAAGAAGAAATGGCGCTTTACAAGACAGGGTGTGTAACGTGGAACAACATATGACACACCCGGCGAGACTGCTGTCCTCTCCACAGTAGGAGCCGTTTCCACCCTCACTTTGGACAGTGAGCTCCGTCATCACAACAGGTGTCCATGATTGCGTAATTATAGAGAATACAAATACTCTGGAATAAAGAGGAAACCATATGAAGCTTATAATTTTCTGAAAGAATTCACTCATCTGCCTAACAAGCAGCCACTGTTATAACAAATCAATCACGCAAATACTAATTGCTTACCATTTATGTATCTCTTTGAATCTTTCGTATTTTTTATCGTTGGATGAAGATTTTGAATAGAATATAGAAAATATACTCACCCAAAAATGGCACACCACCCATTCACCAGCTTTCGATTTCTTCTAGCCCGCATTGGAAAAAACACACAAACACATCTCTGAAAAGTCAACAAAATCTATAGCTTACAAATTACCTAATGACTAATACGGAAATAACTAGATGAGAAAGTGACTATTGACAAAAAGTACCTGTAAATACATGACAACCCATGTCCAATGAACAAAACACGACGAAACATTAACGAGAAATGCATTTGTTTTACACATTGCCGATCCCTGAACCACATCTGCAATTTAATCATCACATAACTAATTTTCAACTATATTCGAGAAAATTACTGTTCAAGAAAATGTGACTCAAAGGACATTGTTACCTAGAAATTAAATTTCCAGTGAACTAGTACTTTTTTCCCACTTATTAACGGTCTTTGCATGGTTTGAAAGCGAGATTCTCTCGTGCATTTAATAAGATATCAATTTCCATTATGTCCCATTAGCTATGTAAGTGAGATTTTTCGTACTCGAGAGAATCTAACCACATAAAATTCATATTGATAGGAATATATAGTAAACCAACCGGAAAAGATTTTGTGGTTTTCCAGTAATACGGTAAGGCAAATTGTACCAAGTAAAACGATGTTGCCAGTAATAATTGAAGACAGACACACGAAATAGTGGCTTTTTCTGTGTTTGAATAGGGAAACTAGCGAAAGTATGAGAAGCGGAAGCGTGAGAATTGATACAGAAATAACGGAGATATAGAGGAAATATGATGAAGAAATCCATTCACGCACGGCGGCGTCCTCCATATTGTGAAGGTCCATTCTAAATAAGTACGAGATTGTTTGGTGTGGAAGACGACAGTAATATTGGTTGAGTGGAGTTAGATGAATAATCGCGTGAGATCTAGCACACAATGACAAATGATATATGAACCCCTAGGAGGTTGAGAAATGAAGTACAAGATTAAATAATTACAACCTGGTGGTAGAGTACGGAAGTGCAAAAGAGATATGCGCTGCAGGAAGTGGGCTTGATGCCAGAAATGAAGTATTAAATAACATGAATATCACTGGATTCAATTCAGATGTTGAAAATATTATAAATGACATGTAACTAATGTTAGTAATTGGAATCAACGACAGCTGATATTATTGAGAAAGAGATTGGACTAATTCATTACTAAGTGGCAGGCTCATAGGTGGTGAGTTAGGCAATTGTAATAAAAAATGTTGATGTCGTGTTGCGGATGAAGTCATATGAAAGACCAAATGCGTAATTAATTACTAGACGGAAGTGATGGGTGGTGATAGGTTGGTAATATGAGAAATTTACGGAGATTCGTGTAAAAATAGAAGATGAGTAGAATAAGATTAGTGGGATTGTGACTCTTTTTCCACATCCTCCCCTTTTTTCTTCGCTCGCTATCAGTTGGATTATTCTACTATAAGTTTTGGATTTATTAAATGGGCAAATGGGAATTAGAGTTAATTTCATTCCAGTAGGAGTAAATGGGCGGCGACAAGAGCGTGCGAAGATGTGGGAACATGTTGTGGGCTTCAATTTGGAGGTTGATCGAGGAGAAATAAGTGTGGCAATTGTTGGGCCACATTCCATCACGACTAACTGATGGCGTTGTATGCGACTTACTATTTTTCATGAAGCTAGCAAAATTTCACGCGTGGAAAAGTTTTTACAATGAAATTGCAAAATATTCACTGCGAACCTAATTAGAATAAAAACTGTAGAAGATGAAAGAAACGGTTTATTGCGCTCTAATGACTCTCTGGCAGTGAGTGGCAATGGCGTGTTGAATACGCATGCCTACGAAGGGAATGAAGCGCGAAACGATCAATCTAGTGTTTGGATGAGAAATTACAGGAAAATTAGGAATGTGGATGGGTGAGAAGATAAACGGTAAAGAGATGATATTGAATAGGAATATATGTATATACTAATGAAAATGCCATTAGATAGAAAGCGTTATAAATACGAATAGTAAACGAATCTGGTGATGTGGGTTAATGTAAATGCGTCGGGAAATATTCCATAATATTCACTGCTCTATACGATATTCAAGTTTTCCACCCTCCGACGCAAGTGGGTAGATGTGATTGGGAAACTCAGAGTTGGAAGCGGAGACTACAGATTGGTATTAATCACCTAAACTATCCGACAACATTCGATAATCACAAAATTCTGTGGCCCGCCTAAGCCACCAATGTCCTAAGAGAATCGGAGCAATACACTACGCACTTTGCGCTTTTCTAACCTCTGAAACAAACTACATCTTTTTAAAAAAATATTGCGTGTTCTCAGCATAGATCATTAGCGTAGAAATCAAAGTACCTACCATTTATCCTCCCTGTAACATAAATAATTTATCAGATGTCGTAGCCAGTTCATACTAACGTCATGATATTGCTACTTTTAAAGTCAAAAATACCATTAATTTTTAATGATAATGTAGGTTTTTCTTTCGTAAAATAGAAGAATGGACGTCTCTGCAACAACTAGGATTTTTAAAGAGTGGCATGTTCTTTGAAGGCTTCTTAGTAGGCTTAATATTGCAGATACATTCGGCGAAGAGTTTAATACACTCGACATTCTATTGTCTAACAATCCTTTTAACTAAATATTAGATGGCTCAACAGAAGATCAGTGATTATCGACCAGAGCACTACATTACTTGTTGCCAACAGTTACAAGTCATGAGCACTTTTAATTGTCTTTTATTTTAATGTCATCTGTTGTGTATAGTTTCTTAGTTATAGATGAAAAAAACATTTATTGCTAAAAACAGTATGACAACGACGAAGATAATTAGAGGCTAGCATTAAGCGCCAAACAATATCTTTTGTCTCCGGACTATTTTTATACTGGTAATTACTAGTCTAATTTTCAACAAAGAAAAACGTTATCTAAGTAAAGAATTTAAGAAAGGTGAGAAGTACTGCTCTGCCGTGAAGAAAAACACTAGAAAAGGAGACGATTATGCAGACTATTTTTTGGATATCAAAGTGCTCATGTTTCCAGTGACGTAAATATGTACATCGTAAAAATTGAGAACAAATTATGATACTAGGGATCACTAGATATATGTGAGACAAATTTTAATGGATCAAATGTAAATAAATTTGATTCTTAGCCATAAATTTGTATAAATAAAAATTTAAGAGTAAGATGAATGAGCAGTTAAGTAGCAAAACAGATCGGGATCATTTCTTGGTGTCATTATTCTAATGGTACTTATGGTACTATGACGTTATCACTGTAGAGATGGATAAATACTACCTGTGCATTATATAACGCCATGTTATTCTGTAAAATTCAAAGACCTTCTAAAAGTGGTATGTATTGGTCTAAATGGCGAAAACAAGGGCTTTCGGAAGTTTAGTGGAAGATCATGAAAATAGTGTTGCAGTAATCGGACCTTATAAATAGGTTTATATTAGCATAATACTTTACCGCTTAATTAAAGGATTAATTGAATTTTCTGGACAAATCTGATGGCTGAAAATTCTATCAATTCTAATAGATTTTAATTGCTCAAGTAAATACACTTAAATCAGTGCTAGATGAGATTGTGATGTTATACTTTTGGTTTTTGTGTAGTTTTGGAGCAGATCTGAGAGGTTTCACCTAGAAAAGAACTAAAAAAGGAGACTGAGAAAGCCAGTGATTATCGTATTTCGTTACGTTAGGAACAAATAAACGTGTTACGAGCGTCCACAGTCGTGTTTAATTCTAGGCTTATAATAAAGTTACAAATCATATAAAATCGTGAAAAATGCATAGATTCCCATACATTTGTTTAGAAAATAAACAACCTGTGTGGACTATCCTTAATAAGAATTTCGATTTAATAACAAATTGGCATTCGGATTACAAGTTTAACAAGTGTTGACATATCTCGCGGCTTTGATGTGATAAACTGACAGGACGCTTGGGTGTCAGCCTTCACAGGAGTTATGACTCATTAGGAATCAGTTATCCATAGGCCGCATAACACAGCAGACTCGCGTGACCTGAGACGGAAACTGACTTTCCGCAAGCGGACTAATGTTAATCTGTTTTTATCACTCTTTTCATTTAATGTTTGAAATAAAAATGCACCATTATTATCCTTAGTACTAACGCACTAGGACTAAAAATTTGTGAATTTGCACTGTCGACAAATTTGATATAGTTATGGCAAAAAATTAGAACAATAATAATAAGTAATCGACGCCATATAATTATTATTGCCGGATGAAATGTAAATATATGCAAGCAATGAATGATTAAAGGGGATATTTAGAAGAAATGCTAATTTTTGACGAACATATTCTATCAGAATAAGAATTAATAAGTAAAGTGTGCTTATCTGCAGACACACTTAGATATTAAAACTTCAACCACTTTAACCCAAGATTATGTGTTATTAAGTAGATACGAGGACATTTTTCGTCTCCTCACTCATTTTTTCGTCTGATGTTTGCAACATAGTCGATAAGCTTATTAATCTAAAACAGCACTGGTTACAAAACATATCTCATTACAACATCTCTACTGGATGGAATCTTGACCTAGATCGAGAAAATATCGGATTGCTTCTAGATAGGAGGTGGCTGGACATGACAAGTTTGCTGAGACTACGATCGGAGTCAGAGATGGAATCGGATGAAATGAGGTAGATAGTCTACTTGTAATCAAATATGCTGTTACTCAGATGATAATGCTTGTGATGAAGACAAATCACTCCGTATTATTAGGAAGTTAACGATATGAAAGAGTAGTATTCTATTACAGGTATTATTCACTCTATCTAAATAATGCATTTAGTGAAATCTGCAAAACAGTTGTTATTCAAGTGAGAAATATAAGTCAGTAATAAGGATGCTATTAAATAAATTTAAATGGGATCAACTATAAGTTTACGTGTACTTGATTTCCTACTGCCAAAAATATTGTTAGCGCCTGTCATGAAGTGGTGAACTAGGTAACAAAGCACTATTGCGACTTTAACTAATAACACCTGTACTGCCTATAATCACTCGATGGCGATTGACGGAACTATTTTTATTTTATAGCCTAAATGTAATGTCTTTTGAGTGCAAGTATTGCCATTGATTGAGAATGCTTTAGAGAGCAGACGAGAAGCGACTCACTCGGGGCGTTTCAGTTGTGTATTATCGTATTCATCTGGTCACTTATAATAACGGAGGCGTAATCGGCTCAATCTAGGAATTATATTGTAGACTAGTTATGAGAATTGTTCGGGCTATAAAAGATCGAAACGATGCTCGTCTTCAAGCATGGAGTGGGACACAAGAAACAAGGCGTATAAAGCTGTCGCCTACTCTGCTGTCACCTTTTCCGTCGTTGCTGTCCTTTCGGTTAGCACTATTTTTTCATTTCGCTACATTAGACGCCACAAATAAGGAAACTAGTGCAAAAATGAGAGCCTTTCGGGGTTGTGTAAGAGTGCATTTTAGCGACTAGTGATAAAACGCTTCCTCTATGTGATACAATTTTCTTGCATATCTCATATGCTTTCTTTGTTGCTTGATTTATGATTCGTTATAATGATTATGAAATTAATTTAAACATTACATTTTCGTTAATGATATTGTATAATGATTAATGTATTTAGGTATGCATCACTTTGCCAATGATCTACAGCTATGTTTTCCACGTACGCAGCCAAATGCACTCTGAATTCGGGTTATGCAAGGTCTGCTAATCGTATTTACATGCTTTGTCAGTACGAAGTTAATTGCTCCACAATTATTCCAATTTTTAGGGACATGTTAAAGAAATATGGCACGAGGTAAATCAGCTAAAGGATATTCCTGCAAATAGAACAAGAACTGTCCGTCAAACAGCCTACAATGCCGGAGCTGTTTCTGCTGAAGGCGGGGGCTGTGCTCCATGCTGTCTTCCTGGGCCACCTGGACCTCCTGGAGCTCCTGGTAAACATGGCAAACCTGGAAAGCCTGGAGCTCCTGGAATGCCTGGAAATCCGGGACGAGGACCAGGAGCACCTTGTGAAGCTGTAACACCTCCTCCCTGCAAACCTTGTCCTGCAGGACCTCCAGGACCACCAGGAGAAGCAGGAGCTCCTGGTGATGCGGGACCTAATGGAATTACCGGAAGACCTGGCTTGGATGGGTAAGGCATATATTTTCACGCCATTTTGAAAATCAAGAATTTATTGAAAATATCTTTGCAACTTTTAGTGTTCCTGGAGAACCAGGACCCAAGGGTCCTCCTGGACCTCCTGGAGAAAGTGGGCAACCAGGAACTCCGGGAGAGTCTGGAGCACCTGCACCAAAGGAGGGTGTCATACCTGGTGAGCCTGGATCTCCAGGAGAACCTGGTCCACCAGGGCCAGCTGGACCTCCTGGACAACCAGGAGCAGATGGATCTCCAGGTACGAATATATAACTCTATACAAATGACTTCTACCATTATTTTTTAGTAGTGATATGTATTAATTGCAATGCAGGTCAACCTGGTCAAAAGGGAGCAAACGGTCCTGATGGGCCTCCAGGTGCTGATGGGAAGCCAGGTGTGCTGGGACCAGCAGGATCTCCTGGAAACAGTGGAGAAAAAGGAATTTGTCCGAAATACTGCGCCATTGATGGAGGAATCTTCTTTGAAGATGGTACTCGTCGCTAATTGCATTACTGAAACAGGATATACAATTAGCAATAAATATATATTACTCCATGAAGTTACTATTAGTTTTTATTAACTGCACAGATGTATAGATCATACAAATTACTATTTGTAAACAGAAATTCATTTTGTGATTATCCTGAGAATGAAAGGGTGGAAGGACTACAGATGATCACAGAATTTAACAGTCAGTACCGGAAAAAATACTACTAATGTCATGGACTGAGTGATATTAAATCTTTACATTCAACAATGAAAACTATAATTAGGTGGCAGTGCCGGATACTATTAGAGTAAATATAGCTCAGATTTAATTTGATCAGCTGGTCGACAAAAGTTAGATGTAGTTCACGAAGAACTTTGGTCTTTAGCCGTAATGATGGTAAATTTAAAAATGTATAAATATCATACAACCTTTTAAATAAGAGAATACAAATCGAAATTTAGCAAATTAGGTTTCAATACGTATGAAATGTGAAGACATAAGTGAAAGTTAAGTGGATGAGACAGTAAGGGTTGGTTCCCCTCCCGGCGCTTCATTCGTCACTTCTACATGGGTTTTCCGATAGTTCAAGATCGCGTTCAATTCAGCATTGGTTTGCGTTCGGTACTAAAATCAATGATTAATATCAACGTAATTTTAGACGTGTAAAATAAATTTAACTCTTTTTCTATGAAAAGACTATTGAACATTTCACCAAATATTTTAAAATAGCTTAATTTAATCCCACCCCGCTTCTGTTTTTTTGCACAAGAAGTTGACTATACAACCGACTACCCTCTTCTCTGCCACACGCTAGTATTAAATTGGCCTTATTCAGTGCAAATAAATTTGCTCCATCCTGTCCATGCAACAGATCAATCACTCTATAAGTAGATTTTATTTGAGTACTAGATGTGGCTGTGCACTTATTGTATTCCTGCATACCTCACACTAAACCCCTTATCCTCCAACCACATTGCCACGTCGTCAGGTGAAGACCGCTCATTAATCTGTACCAGTGAAGTTCGTGTATCCTTTGGGCGCAACACTTTACCTGTCTTCTTCCCTACAGTTTGCTGAAGTTCGTCTACGAATATTGCTTCTGCAATTTAATAGTAGTTTAGGTATAGTATGAGGCCTAGTAATATTTATGCATTTACCATGCTCTCTTCTTACTACTGAGATGGCAGGTTTAGCCTCATGACGAGTTACAGGTGATTCCTAGAAAGTATACATTCCTGAATGATAACGAACCTTGAATTTCCCTTGCACACCTACCAGTTTTTTCAAATGTGTTTCTTTAAGTTGTTGCAACATATTAGGGGCTGGTGGAGATATCGACGGCTCTTTCAAAGATGGTATGTGCTGAAGCATTTTGTACGGAGATAAAAAGGCGAAAAATAACGATCAGATTAAGGGAAGTACTCACCGGTGCTTTTGAAGGAACAGGTATGGTTGTTAAATGAACATTTGCTTGGACGCCAGCATCTGATGATATGACTGGAAGACATTAGTTTACACAGATATGGTCTGCTAGAACATTCTCTAGGACTAATTCCCATTTAACCTTTCAGAAATAACATGTGTATTAACACTAAACTGTATACACTATTTTGTATGTTGTAAATACTTTTCAAACTAAATTTTGACATTGAATTAATTTTTTTCCTGGTTGTCACCTCTATTCTCTCCTTTGTCTTATGATTTATTTATTTCTTCGGGGTTTTCATTTCTTACCTAACTTTTATTCTGTTCCAATTTCCCCTATCACAGACGCTTACTTTTGGCCAATGCCCTTTCATATATGGCTGAATAAACCCTGTTGGCTTTTGTTTCGTTCAGAGCTATATTGGCATCGTCAGTACTAATCGTGTTCTACGACAATTTGTTTAATATAATGTTCATTTCGTCTTTACAGTACAAGAATAGAGAACAAGGCACTAACCAGAATATAACAGATTGAGCTCAGAAATGGAATTAGAACAATACGCCGCTATAAGACATGCAAGCTCACTAAAAGATATAGAAAGTCCAAGAAAATACATATTTGGTGGATTGGTGGTTATTTGGAAGATTATGATTAATGACAAACTGCGCATGCAGTGAACTTACTATTCACTACATAAAAGGCTGTATTATTTGTCAAACATTTTATGAATCAAATTAATAATCAATCAGAAGGCTGTGCAAAGGCACGAACCTTCAAAAGCGATTGTCATGCCTATGTGCTAATCCTGAGTTAGTGAACGCACAGAAAGAAAAAAACTGAAAACACAATGGAAAGCGAATCGAAGCAAGTGAAGTCAATCATCACAACATGTATTAGTACTGACGATGCATATGTTATCTTTGAAAATGACACGCATTCGCCAGTTCACACAAAACACGCGAAAGCACGGCACGAACATGCACAATGCGTATTTGCACCACAGTGCTTAACTTAGAATCAAAACATTGACTAATTAGTGACTGATGGCAGGATCAGATCTCAAATGCTCGGCCTTTGAGTTTGGTTAGTTGGTTATCACAGAAAAAAAACGCGTTTGTGAGTGGTGCTGAGTGTACAATAGCTACATAATTGCCATTGAGAAATCTAGAAGTATCTGAATTCTCCCCTTTTGCCTTGCCGCTCTTTCACGTACGACGGAGCGTCTTCGGGCAGCATACCTTGTTTAGGACTGGCTTGACTGTGGCCATTTATGTGCAGGTTGTCACGGGAACCCTAAAAATACCATTACCATATTTCCATAAGTGGAAAAGTACTTTATCTGCATTATAGTTTCTCATAAGAAAATATAAATCTGAGATGAACTTACATGTGGTACATATACGTCCCTGGGAGTATCAATATGATCAACAGGTACCATTGATAAGATGGTATGTGGAACATATCCCACTCTTTGGTGAACATTCCTACATTCCCACCAGTTTTTAGAGTCATCCAGGACCTAAAAAACAGGATTTTTACTTCAGTTTCAGCATGTATTTTGTATGCAAGCACTTTTTCCTTTAATTAAATGTTACTGAAACATTTTTTCAATGAAATTTCATTATAGGAAAGAATTAGCGGGATTTCTCTTATGTATTTCTAATTGTACATAGTAGTATTAAACAAAACTACACAATCCCACACTAGTTTAATTCGATGGTTCCATCTAACCTCAAGGTATTCTCCTCGGCTAGTTGTAAGCTCTTTAGGATTTTGAGCTACGCGGTCGAAGGTAGCTATGACCAATTTGCTACCTCTACTGACAACATCTTCAACAAATGCCCTTTGTCGTGGACTCTGATCAGCCATATCGGGCATAATCATGGGGCGACCAGAATGACCCATCCGAGGGGGTGTTGTAAAAGTTTGTGGTGAAGGAGGACTGCAAATAAAATTGTCATTTCCCAGTCATTTTTTTTTACAATACCAAGTTAATATTACTTAGTAGTCCACTCACGGTTCATAAATTTGTTTCGACCGACCACTATTTAGTGATGCTGTCTCCTGATTAATCAGTTTGCGTTCTGCATCCAAGCGTGCACGCTCCGCTCTGAATTTGTTATATTAAATATATACATAACATCCTAAGAATAGCATGAGTTATGTTATTTACCTCATTTGTTTCTCTTCCTCCAATAGCCGCCTTTCTCTTTCAAGCATTTTTGCCCTCTCAAAGTCTAATCTTTCCTTTTCGAGAGAAAGTCTATCCAGATCAAGCTGTAATCAAAAATCACGATAAAACTGCCGATTCAAATATTATATTAATATAATTTTTTTTAATGCGATAGAAGTAAATAAGGGAAGGGAGAATAGAGGGTTGCGATATAGACTCACATTGTCCACGCTCATATTCCTTTGCGGGCGGGGTTTATGACGACTACTGAGCGGGGTAGAGGGAGCCTGACAGAGGGTAATGAAAAAGGAAATGAGGGTGAAAAGGAACTGGGACAATGGACAGTGGGTGGACAAAGCACAGCCAAATCACAAAGCACAGCCAAATAACAAGAAACAACTCACTGTATCCACACTTCTATCTCTAGGATGTTGTCTATATTGAACAGGTGGAGCAGATTCTCCCCTGTGGAGAAGAGTAGGGAAAGATGATCGTGATGATTGTTCAGGCACTCCGTATGGAGCAAATCCATCAAGAAACACTGGCCGATACGGAGCCGGAAGTGGGCCAACCCAATCCTCCCTCAAAATTTTAGTTGACTAACTTCTATTAAAATATTATAATGAAGATAGATTATTCAAACTGACGGTGGCGTTCTCCATGTATCTCCAAGGCTCATCCACACGTCTGATTCTTTGCTAGTTAAACAGTTTTGCATAAGTTCACGGGCTTCTAATGACAATAGAGGAGCCACTATCTAGAGCAATAAATAGTATAAAATTCATAAAATATAGTGTGCAATCTATTAAATGATTAGAAGGTACCTGTGGAGCGATATTTCTACCGAGACCCCAATGACAGGCTTCGAGGATGACAGTTAATGGGGTAAACAAGAAGTGAAGCAGTTCAGGCGCATTAGGTTCATGAATATGATTTTTCAGTTTTGCCTGAAACATAACTCAATAGTAAATTACTAATTGATAGTATTTTTTTTAATTGTATAAATTGTCAAGTATTCTGGAATTTCTTACCAACAGATTAAAACTGAGCTTGAATTTTCTCAGAATATCAATAAACTCTGGTTCAATAGGTAGCTGAGCTCTCATGTGAAGGATTCCATTCGGATCTGGTGGTGGAGGCGCTCGTTTATCACGTCTCTGAGCGGTGCGGTAGCGGTGTGCCTTTGCGGATATCAAGTTAAATGTTGACTTTCTAGTTGGCGCTACTTTAAATTTGTTTGAGTAAAATTGACATATTTCATGTCTATACCTGCTGTTCGAGTTCTCTTTGTGCCATAGCAGATGATTGGATTCTAGCAACAAATCTCTCAATATCATCGAAACACCGATTGAGTGTATTCTAAAAAGAAAGAAGTTGAACAAATTTTAGTTTCTGACGAAGTTAATTTAAATTCCCGAAAAAAGATTATTTGAAAATAGAGTTACTTACCACATCTCTTTCGAAGAGTTCCGAATTATCACTACTTATAGATGCATCATCGTTCGGGTACTGTGGCATAGCTGCAAAGAATGATTCTTAGAAGAAAATTGGACATGAAAAAATATTAATGAAAATGATAGCAATTTGTCTCACATGGGGGAGGAGCGTAGTATTGCTGGTTAGGTCCGCTACTTCTTCTTCCATTCCGTACTTTACGAAATTGTCCACGAAGATAGAATTGAAGATCATCAGCCACATCTGTCGCAGCTACACGATTGCACTACAAAGAATTCATTTTAAACAGAGTAAAATGTCCTTTTATTTGCTATCTTGCAAGATTTTTCATCGCTATCATATACAGTGAAGTTAATGCGAATTAAAATTCTGCTCTCCTCCAATATCAGCTTATACTGTCAGCTTTTCTTATCGCAAGGCTTTGCGCTGCAAAAGATAAGCAACGACTCATCGATCACAATATGAACATAACATCTGATTAACATATGTATATTCTAACCTGATTCACTAGAAATTCTTAATATTTGTCACCTGAAATATATGCATTTCTGTTGGTGTTGCTGTCCGTTTGTTCCTACTGTCTTCCCTTACTACAAATAGCAGCATATTGTTGTATGTATCTCTTGGATCACTTGATACATGTGCCGTTGGTTGTTCGATTAAATCTAGGGGAAACTGTTCGACGAGATCCTGTAGTACACAATATTATCTTTTCTGTTAATATGGGAACCTCAAATTTATTTTATTATTCCTACTCCATTTTCATCCTCAACAGTGACGGTGTTCTGGCGGAATCTGAGAATTAGTGGTTGCGCCCAAATGGCAGAGTTTTTTTCCATCTGTTTTAGTTTGCGGATTCCATCAGCGGGGAATGTGAGCCCAAACTGTCTTCCTACAGCAAAGGTCGCCAAATGTTCCACATTGTATGACGGGGTAACATCATCCAGCCGAGGCTCAACTGAACGACGTGCTAAAAAACTTGGAACTAAATGATTCTAAAATCTCGTCGTATTAATGAACCAAAAATGCAATTTTATAAGTAATGTGAATTTTAGGTAGTATTTTAAAGAGAAGGAATATCATAGGTAACTAACCTGTGTGGGAAGGCATGTTGTTTTGGCTAAGTCGATGACTTGAGTGAGAGTGGGATGGGGAGGGGGCACCCGACTGAGCCACCCGAGAGTAGTAGTACCCCGGAGGGGGCTGCCTGGATAATAAAGTAGATTAGGTTATAAACAAGTCAATCCAAATAAGTCACCCAACTTCTCCCGTGGGAAATATGAATAAATAGAAAAGAATTAATATAACTTCTCGATGGAGAAGTTAGTAAAAATTACAACTGAAATTGCTCGTTATCAGCAGTGGTGCTGGTACAAAACCAATTTCTAGGGTATTAAATTACGAGAGTGGGAAAAAATAGTTGCATTTTCAGTTTCTATACAATTGATTATTAAAGTAAATACCTAGTTTGTGGTTCAAAACAAAACCACCCAAAATACGTAAAATAATCACATTTTAAAAGTTTCGCTGTGCAGGCAGTGAAAGTTAAAGCCGCTAAAATATAATCGTAAAAGTAACCATAAAATGTGATAATGCATTCCAGTCGAGGGTTGGTTGCCTACTAATCACGAGAATATTACAAAAAGAAGAATAAGGGATGAAAAAGATGCCGTAAGGGAAAGAATAAAGGCCAAGATGGATCAAATACATTATACAAATGTTAAAAATGAAAAAACAAGTAACTGTTAGTGAAGTGTACTGGTAGCATAAATTTGATATGATTTGAATAGTATGAAAAAATGCTATTTTATTTTCTTCATATAATAGTGACTATTTCGATGTAGCATAATAAGTGGTGATTGCTTAATGGAGAAATTATAATGGTAAAAATTGTACATTTCTAACGATATATATAAAATATGGGTAATTGAGGGTATAGTTCTTGTTTGGCGTTGTATTACTAAAAGTAAGAAAAGAGCGTTTATTCGTCTAAAGGATTAAGTAATGATCTTCAGCAATCGTTTTGAAGAGCGTGGTAACATGAAATAAGCTGTGGCTGGAGTGCTTGAGTCTGATAAGGCATAATAACGACCTGCTGGCGCCCAGTGGCTCATAAATAGGTGGCGGAAAGTGTCTACGTTAGGTTCGATCAAGGGGACTCTTCTCATTAATGTATCGCCTACCCTTCTTTAGAAATAAATCCACAGTCACTATACGAATCATAACAGATTCCAAGAAACATGATGAGAAACTCACTTTTGGTAAACATCTACTCCTCGACGCATGATGTTTGACATTGTTAGAACATCATAATCATAACTGAAACTGAATAATTTAAAGTACTTAGTCTTGAAGAAATAAATGACCTCATCAGTCCCTCTCAGGCACCTCAATGAGTGCAGTAATTAGCCAGAGAATATAAAAAGTGACCCCCGCATTACTAAACGAGGGCAGACGATAGGGTGTTCAATACGTCAGAGGAAACAACAGAATAGCAATTTTAAAATGATTCAACTAAACAAACGGACGTGACTATCTATGAAACCGTATAAAAGTCTGGGAATAACATAAAAATATCTAGAATACCAGAATGACACGGTTTTCTCAAGACAAAAAACATCGAACAACGGAAAATAAATATTGATCATACTATATTTACACCACAAATTGTAAACTAGTGGTAGTATAAAGGCAATGTTGACTAGAGATAATGAGATGATATTATTGGCCAAGT
Source organism: Heterorhabditis indica (assembly GCA_020740425.3). Classification (NCBI taxonomy): domain Eukaryota; kingdom Metazoa; phylum Nematoda; class Chromadorea; order Rhabditida; family Heterorhabditidae; genus Heterorhabditis; species Heterorhabditis indica. The sequence goes on from JAJAVP010000065.1 coordinate 256,736, forward strand.
AGTGCACAGAACAGAAATAAAGTGGAAGAAGAAAGAAGAGAAATACAGGTACTGTGAAGTATGATCGAGAGGGAAAGAGATGGGCAATTACAAAATGCACAATGATAGGGCTGAGTGAGGACGAACCGGTTGAAAACTCATCGATCGACAAGTATAAGCAAGGATGCATGAGAAATTTAGGGAAATCAGAAGCAGACTGCTAATCTTGTTCGCTTTGGATAAACGAAAATAGAAAAGTGGAAGATAGAATGGCGACGTAATCTCGAAATACTATAGTTCGGTACAGCGCGTTATCAACGAAGGTCAGCGCATAAGTGAATGCGCAGAAACAGGTCGGCACCTTGTGGAATCAGAAGTCTCAAAGGGTACACTCCGGAATGGAAAGATGTAATAGAAACATGGAAAGAAGAAAAATTCCACCAATACATTAAGATGTAAAATTGTTCTCGTAGAGGAGAGAAAAGGGGTGGGGTCAGGGGAACATGAAGAGGGAGAAAGGAGGTCACATAATAGAAGAAAATCAAAAATAATGCAGCACAAAGAAATTGAATTTAATCGATTTTTCAAGAATACCACTATGTTGTTTATTTTTATTTGAATCCAGCCTTAATTCGCTTCGCAGACAACCGATGTCGGTCGATCGTATCAACATAGACGGTTCCGCCGCAAAGTTACCGCGTCTACACTAGCCCGTCATGAAAAACTATTCCAAGTTTACCCAGCATACAATGAAAGCCCAACGTTTGTATAAAAAAAATACAACTATATACATAAGTCTGAATGAATGAATTTATGTGAAAGTGATTTTAAACAAATGTTTCGGAATTTTGATTGTGTGAAGACAAATTCTCCAATTTTACGTCATAAATCCAAATGTTCTCGAGCTGATCAGCTAGGCAATCTGTGGCGGAAGACGATCGTTGGGTTTGTTTTTCACTATGTTCTCAAGAGCTCTCAGCCAAATCCTTACATTGATCAATGTTCGGTGGAAAAAAATAAACAAGCAAATAATATTTATAGTGAAAATAAAGGTGTGAACTAAGTGTAGAATAGGAAGAAGCAGGAGAACGGCATGTATTTTGCAATATACATTAAGGAATTATGTAAAATAATCAAATTAGAGAACATGGGGTAGTGCCGCCAATCCCATCTCGTCGTGACTCCAACAATGAAAATTGGCGGCTTAGAGGGGAATTATGAAAAGCTGAGGCAAAGATAAACAGCAGGCGAACTGTATTTGACCACCACGTCCATAAACATACTTGCTCATAAACACTTGTTCATAAGCTTGGCATGTAGCCAGAGGAAGGAAGACATTGAGAGAATAGTAGAAAATGTTTGGAGTAAAATATAAATTCACTAAATATATAAACACTGAATATGCTTATTAATTTAGAATTTCATGTTTATTGCACTATTCTGGAGAAATCCACTTTTAACTTTAATGATATATATACCTACACTACCCAAATAAATAATATTGTTTTGGGAAGATTCACTTTTGGTAGCACTCTATTATCAAAACAAATAATTATGACAAGTATTAGTTGCGATTGTTTAAAAAAAAAGATGAGGAGAGAGAGAGAGAGAGAGAAAGGAATATAAGGTAAGCTGAAATATGGTATGAAATATTTTAAGCATAAATCATGGTGAGGTATGAATCATTTTTGACTCAGAGACGAGTTCCGATAAATCTGAGGATTATGAGAAAAAGTAGCTATAGACCATGAGAAATCTAATAGACTTCTCTAGTTCGTGGGATTTGAATAATTTAAGAATGTATTGCCACATGAAAAGTACTACATAGATTCTAAAAAAAAGTTGTGGACTGATTAGGATAAATGGATAAGTTTGTCAGAAGCCCAAATCATTAAAGAGGGATGTATTGAGGAAAACGACCGAAGAATAAACAAAAGCTGAGTCGTTATCTGTGGGATATGATTGAATTGCGACATGAAGCTCAACAATCGGGCATCGTTTGCGTACGCAAGGAATCCAATTGTCTTGAAAGAACTGACCGAAATGGGGTTCCTGCGAGCTATATGGATAATCGGACTGACAAACGGATAAGATATCTACCATTCAGTATCACTTGGGATGATGACAATCAAAGAGATATAGAGAGACAGAGAAACCATACTAAAAAAATGGAAATTAATCCACTAACTATGCTGAATTTGAATGTAATTGAACAATGAAAACATCACTTTCGTGCTGCTAGACCCTAAATAAAGTAAGTCCCAGTTTATCAGTTCATCCACATGACTCTCTCTGGTGATAGATAGATGACAACGGAAGTGAATAGGTGTGTTACTATCTGGTGTTTCCCATCTTAAAGACAGCCCACAATCACTGACAATAACATCACACGGAGTGGGCGTTGATAGTTAATTAATGTGACTGATGAACAGGCCGTGCTTTCAAATATTAAGACGTTATGAATTAAATGGAACACATAGTTAAACAGCACAAGAAGATTTTAATATAACATTACATATATGTATATATGCAGATACCTCGTAAAATGTGTATATATATATATATGTAGATCATGTCTGAAACTTGATGCATAAATGTGGAATTATTAAAATAGTATTAAAAGAAAGATAGCCAGTATGATATTTAATGCCAGCTGATAAGTGTTTGGGAGAAGATAAGATGGTATTGGAGTGTGCACGCGACGCACGACAGTACGCGACGCGGTCTGGTCACACACCTGTACGGAGACTAATAAGGGACGCGTCGGGTGGTCAGAGAGGAAAACTAGCCAATTCAAAGAGAAGCTCTGGAATCATCTATTCATTCAAATTTAATTAATTTAATTTAATAAAATTAACTATATTAGAAATTGATTCGTTATAAAACTGTAATCTCGTAATAATATCTCGATTGGAATTATGTACCGTTTACACACTCATAATTAAACATGGTAGGTCTTTTTCCATAATTGGTTGTCGTTAAACTCAGTCATTTATTAACAACATTAGCTTTAGTATTTTTCCATGCAGTAAAAACTGAAACTTCTTAGAATTGTTGAGAACTGCAATCAATCGCCACTAAACTTCTTCATTTGTAGAGCGATAACTCGATATCACGACCGTGATCTTAACCACGCCTAGCGCGGGAACCGGCAGTGTTAGATCTCAAGGTGGCTGTTGGTTGTTACGCACCCAGTAGGTGGTCAAACGGCCTTTCACTTAAGATTTCCATACAATTGAGGAAAAGACCAATTGTGGGAGGCTACGCTATCCGCCTGAACGATGATTAAAGTAGAATAATACCATGGGAAATAAATTTTCACACCTAGAATGGATTTGCTGCATCTCAATACATTTTTTGATGTGAAAATATATACCTCACCCAATATTTTAATCAATTTCATAGGTCATATATCGCTGATATGTTCTACTAGGTTCATATATTCCCGTCCCAATTAGTCAGCATGAGCGGATCAGCATACGATCCCATCAAAACCATCGATTTATACCTCGCCATACACGACCTCGTCATTCTTTACGGCGAACTACGCCTTCTGTAGACGAACTGCAGGTAGGGATCTTGAGGATTCCTTACTTTTTTAAAATGGCGGTTAAAAATACCTGGTTATTACGTATATTTAGTTTAGGTGAGTATACATTTTACTGAATAATAAAATACAATTAGCGTGGTAAATTAAATTTCCTTTGCATAGTTTTACTTAAAGGTCCTGAGGCTATGCTATTCGTCTTATTGTTATTCCTACCAGTTATTGTAAAAGCGGAAGTCACTTGTTACCACTGTTATGGAAACTCTTCAAGCCAAGGACAGTTTTGCTCGATAAACAAATTATGTACCGGAGAATCATGCTACTTTAGTGAGAATTTAATATGCGAAATTAAACCATTCTTATTATATGCTTATTGTGTTTCTTTGACGTTTATTCAGAACATCTTCCGTCTGGAAAATGGTCTGCTGGATGCTCTTCATCACTAGCAACACCAGATCTTAAGTGCACTCTTGATGGGCTTATATCTAACTGTGCTTGTAGTGCAGATCTTTGCAACCAGTTTAAGGCGGTCAACGAATCTCTTCAAGCAATTTGGCCAGAAAAACCGCCTTTGTGAGTTCTAAGCTCAAAGTAATATAGATAATAAACTATCTTAAATTTCTTTTAGCAATCATTTCAACTTCTCGCTGCCGTTGTCTCTTTCTATTTACTGCAAGGAGTGTGGAAATATTAGTATAGCAGGAAAGACTCACAACGTTCCGTGCAGTGAAGAGAACATATGCTTGGGGAATTTCTGTGTCACCAGTAAGTCATAATTCATGTTAATTTTCGGAATAAGTTATTTATGTTATTTAGAATTCAGGTAAAATCTAAAGAATAATTTTTCATTGGGGTCCCTATATTTAATCATTTTTAGGACGTGGACAATACGCATATTCTTATTGTGGAACAACTTGGGAAGGAACAAGCGAGGTAGGATTTATGGGCAGTTTGATAATGGATAACGATTAAATGTTTAAAAATTTAGCAGGATATATTAAGATATTTTTAATTTTTATAACCGTAGTGTAGTTATCTATGTTTATCTGATTGTTTAGTATAAGATTTTGCTTCAGGCACGTTGCTTCAAGAATCCGGGTGAGGAAGAGCAATGCGTGTGTTCCCAGCAGATGTGCAATGCTATGCTGCCGCCGAATCTAAAAAGTTGGTAGTTACGGTAGGAAAAATGACATCATATCACACACTAAAACGAATGCGAACATGTTGTTGTCATGTTATAGGCAACACTCTCAGTTCTTCATCGGAAAACGGTCATGCGCGTTGGGTCTTCCAACGTGCATATGCACCGAAATCTATTGCACGTTGTTGCATTGTGATAAGGAACTATTTTAGCATCCAACCAACCAACTACCTCAACAACGGCAGCTCCAACTCCCATTCGTAAGCATTCCTATTCATCCAATTCTCGCCACATCCTTTCTTTCTATCATAACATTGTTTAGGTAATTTAACAAAGGCTAAAATCTGCAAAGATGGTAGGTCTCCAAATGCACAGGCTATTTTCCAAGTAGGACAATTGAAAGACATTCTCACAAATGGTTTGGGATCAGGAAATCAGGTAAGATATTAGAAGAATTATGGTAATTGGACGAAGTGGTATTTGCTGAATTTATGTTTTTAGGAGGTCGAAAATCAGAACTGTGATTATTCGGAATAGTCATCAAATGGTGGAAGGAAAAATAATGAACTGAATAATAAAGTGAATTTGTATTAACTGTATAAACAGAGTGGTCAATTTCTTTAAACACGAGTTATACCTGTAAACTTATTTGTTGGGATGGAAGAAATAGTGTACATCGGGAGAGACTCAGAGCGTCCATTGTGAGAATTCAAGTGCCAGTCAGCCGGCCCTCCTTTTGTATGCATCGCCATCGATCCGAACACACCGATCTTACTAGTTTCACGCCCTTCCATCAACATGGTATAGTAAAGGTCATTGGTAATCCCTGCTAAATAAATTCTCCATCACGTTGTATATACGTGGGTGTATGTGTGTAAATCAAATCCTTTAGCACCTACAATACACGGATATTATGTTTAATACGACTGCTACGTGATATGAATTCTAAGTGTACAAAGACCGTAAATATTGAATTGTTAAATTACTAGTTTCTGTTTATTTATGTCTTCCATCCTCATTTCCTCAAAGCATTTTATCACTTAAGCCATTTTACTACGTTGTTCTACGACGTGTGTTTACACATGTTAGTATGCATCTGCCATTCACCTCCAATAGATAATTGCCAATTCTATTGCTCTTTTCTATACAAATATTCCCCAATATAATTGACGAAATTTTCCGGTAGTTGTGCTTTTCTTAGGATTACGTTATTTTCTGTTGCTGGTTTAAGTATAAAGATTACTTTTTCCTACTTTTTCGTTCCAGCATAGTATAATTTTCCCATGTGTTGCTAATAACTTGTGTTCATTGATGTGATATTTCTAGATGTAATGATATCCACTGATCGTTTTGTACCAGTAGCTCTCAGTCGTTGGGAGACTCGTCTTCATTGGATAATATGGATGTCACATTCTTTGGCAGCATTCCTCATTGCTTACAGTGTATCAAATGGCCCTGCTAAGCAGTGGATTGAGCACTGGATGTCACCCAGCAGGTAAAATAGCAAAATACCGGTTATTAAAGTGTTTTTATAAAAATTAATAGATAATTATTCAGCTATTTTACGGGCATGAAAATGGACTTATCTGATTCAGAATGGCTGTTTTACCGAAGAACTGTGGAACATCTAATTGTTGATTATTCAGTACATAGCTTAGCGTAAGACAACTATGTTAAAAAATTTGCAGGCTTAGAAAAAACCGATAAAAATAATTATAATTTAGGATATTTTTTACGATGCGATTTCTACGGTATGATATAGCTCGATATGCTATCATTGGAGTAGGAATTTCATTGCAGATTCACATGACTAGGTATTACAATATCAAAAACTCATAATATCGACAAAATATTTATATTCTTCAGTATCCAATGTATTCTGGTTTTATCAAGCTTTTGTGCCTTTGTAACCATTCTGTCGGTCAAATACCGAAGCCATGCTTTATCGTGGATACTATGCATAACATTTGTATTGAAAGCTAGTGATCACGTGCCCTTTACTCTTGGCGAGTATACCTATTATAGAGAATTCAATATTTACCTCTACGGTGCAATAAAGGTAGTTCTGTTATCTTTTTGGTTACAACAAAATATCTAATAATCAACGCATTTGATCTATGTATTTATAGGTCCTTAATTTCTGCCTATATATTTGTAAAAACCCTAAAATACATTATGGTGAACTAATTGGCGATCACTTATTGTATATGTCCTACTTGCCATACTCCATGACGCTTATCGTACTATTCGAGGATTTCATTAAACAGTGGAAACGACGGGAAGTTCAAATTACTACTTTATCTCATCCATTAAGCCCTGGAATAGATGCTAGGCTAGTGAATTATAGAATTTGCGAATTTTAAGTAAAATTTTGTTGAGTCAAAATGAAACGAGATGTTAAATTTAAGGTCAGTCATTTGGTTTGCGCTCCGCCTTTTGACATGGTTCATTATTTTCGAGATGCTACTTCATTTTCTCCATGTACATTCACTATTTAACTCACCTTTCACTATCATCGCTAGTTTGAATAAGTATGAATGTCAGTTACCCTAGCAAGCAACTAAATACACGATAAATTATTAAATCTCAGTTTTCAGTGTCGGCTATCGCATATGTAGCAGGGCAGCTTTTTCACCTCAAGTACGTCATAATATTTGGGCTGCCCTCTCTATTTGCTTATATTGATGGCAAGTACTTAACTAAAAACTACATTTAGTTTACAAAATGCAGCTGTTAGAGACCAAAACCCACTTAACTTAAAAAACACGGCTTTAGGCCTGCAACCACCACCTGCTCCGATATGCATTTCTCGAGTATCACGGTATTCTAGAATGTGGAGACACTTCGATGCCGGGCTATACCAATTCCTTAAGAATCAAGTAAGCCTTGAAAATTAAGCGTATGCAACTGAAACTAAACTTCTATTCTAAGGTCTACATACCCTTGATGCGACCAACACTTCCACCAGTTCTATCAGCTGCCCGTAGTTTTGCAACTTTGGTTGCAGTATTCGGAGTAGTTTTAGCTTGGCATGGCTCTCGCACACATTATATATGCTGGGTGAGCAACCATTCAACATGAGAACCGCCTTTGAATATGGTTACTTGTTTTCAGGTGTCTCTATCTGCTTGTGAATTGATTATTGAATGGATAGGGAAACTTATATGGGTATCTAAGTATTTCCAAAACCTGAGGAAAACGCTAGGAGAACGAAACATCCGACGGATAATAGCGCTAAGCATGCTTTTTACGGTAATTCCAGGTAAATTAACACAATAATTCCACCATACTCCTACAGAAGCCACTTCTAGCTTATTAATCCGCTCCTTAAGGGATCTTCGGTGTATTTTTCTTTTTGGGACAAGATGGAATCGGATCTACGATTTTCAATCAAGTGTTACTCAACGGGGTTTATGAATTATCAAAAGGAAATGTATACATTGGAGGGTCAGCATTGTACTACAAGTTCCTATCTGGCATTAACCAAATAACTTTTAAAATTATGAACTGGATCCTCCAAAATTGGCCTTAATAACTCCTTTTATAGAACAAATTCTGGTTCCGTACTTGCACATCTCCTCGTACTAGGATATTTTTTCAACAATGTCTGCCTGGACTTCGAACAAGATGAAGAAATCCACTGGTGATATATTGTTTATGGCAAATAAAATTTTCGTAACACTTTATAAGGGCATAAACAATAACAATACCCAAAAGTTATACAGTTATCCTCCCTTCTTCTTAGACACACCAACAGTACGTCCCTTGCGTCCAGTTGTTTTAGTGTGCTGACCGCGCACTCGAAGTCCCCAATAATGACGGAGTCCTCTGTGCAGGCGAATTTTCTTCAGACGCTCGAGATCTTCACGAAGCTTGTTGTCTACAGCAGTAGCTAGCAGCTAAAAAAACGACGAAAAACAGTAGAATTCTTGCAACATTATGGATGGAAGAAAATCTCAAATAAGTCTTGGCCGGCTGTTATATATAAATGTGCATCATGGTTATTTTCTTTTTGATTATCAGAAAGAAAATCAACATCGACAATTTTTATTCGTCGGTAGTGACCTTCATCAAATGTAACAATGATGAAGAAATATGACCGACGCATTCATATACTTTGAATTACTAGGTAAACCACCAACCTGAGAATACTTTCCATCCTTGATATCTTTCTGCCTGTTGAGGAACCAGTTAGGAATTTTATACTGTGATGGGTTCTGCATAACGGTAACAATTTTCTCGAAGTCATCTTCAGAGAGCTCACCAGCACGCTTATTGACATCGACATCAGCTTTGCGACAACAAATGAATGCAAAACGACGACCAACTCCCTAAACGATTTTCCACAATTAATTTACTATCTAAACCAATATTCGTCCTAAATTATTAAGCAACGGAACTTATCGCGCACGAATCCATACCTTCAACCACCCAGTTACTCTTAAAATGGATAACGAGATACTTAGTAAACAGCCATTACTATCCAAAAAATTGCAAGAAATAATATGACTATGATAACTGAAAACAAACCCTACCTTAATAGCAGTAAGAGCGTATGGTACTTTACGGTTACCATCAATGTTAGTGTTCATGACACGATGAATGTGTTGGAACTTCTCCGGAATGATCAACGACATATTGTCGTGATTTATTACCTCTGAAAGCACTGAGTCTTCCGTAATATAATGATAGTAATAATTATTCTTCAGAAAACATCTGGTAAGCAAAATACATCAATAGCGAGGTTCTAAAATATTATATATACTATATTTGTAATAACACTAGAAAACCAGTAAACTTAAATTTTTTGATGATAATATAAACTTTATTCATTTCGAAAAATTAGCATTTAATAGGTACCTAACTACTTGTCCAGAATAATACACAAAAACATCTTATCACAAAATTTAGGATTACATCGGAACACTTGAAAGCCACCATCTCTGTGTACATACGGTATTTAATTTTTCGTTATAAGACTAAATTTTTGCTTTATTTGAGTATTCTTTTATAAATTCTTGTTAAGACATTGCAGTCTGAATATTAGAACTATCACTGTATTTCAGGAAATATTAGTAGTTCTGGATTAATATAATTTATTTTAATTCTCTATGGGATAAGTAACATAAGTTTAATAATTAAAAATTTTTAATATAATTTCCTGTGCCATATAATGCATGTATTAACTATTATTGTTTCGAATTTACCAAATTCAATTTTATATAAATTCTTTTGTAGTTGGATACGGTAGCGCGTTGGCAAATTGTGCTTTGCAGAGACGCGCCGGAGGTACCACCAATTGGTGCAGAGATCCTGTGCGGCACTGCTGGTCTACCTCATATTCTACTGACTTCTCATCTTCTTGCTATCATATTATTAATAATTCGGGAACACCATGGGAAGTAAGTACTTGAAAATTCCGAGTACACTATTTATTTGATTTCTAACTTTAGATGTTACAACAGTATTAGATAGTCTATTAATTTAGTTTGCATATGGTTCCTAGTATGTCAATATATCCTAAATAAGAATGGTCTTTGCTATATAATTTAGATTGCAGAGAGATATGTAAGACTGTAAAACTGCTAAGGTTAAAAAGTACATTTTTTCAGTAAAATTCCTTGAATTCGTCAAGCCGTTCTGTGGCTTTGTGCCAGAGGTGTCGAAACCAGAAAGGAAAATTCAGTTCCGAGAAAAGATGCTGTGGACTGCAATTACTCTTTTCGTATTTCTCGTCTGTTGCCAGATACCTCTTTTCGGTTAGATGCAATTTTTAGCTTAGACTTGTGGAGTAATTTTGTAACGTTTAAAGTAACATCTTTAGAAAAACCTATACTTCAGGTATAATGTCAACAGACTCGGCAGACCCATTCTATTGGCTTAGAGTTATATTGGCATCAAATAGAGGTACTTTGATGGAGCTTGGTATTTCTCCTATAGTTACATCAGGTCTGATTATGCAGCTTCTTGCTGGAGCCAAAATCATTGAAGTAGGAGACACACCTAAAGATCGTGCGCTGTTCAATGGAGCTCAGAAATGTTAGTTGGTTAAAAAATATTCAGTGGTATTCTCTATAGTTTTATTGTTCCTTTTTAAAGCAGTTTATTATATAAGTTTAATTTAGTGTTTGGTATGGTTATCACTGTTGGCCAAGCAATTGTGTATGTAATGTCTGGACTTTATGGAGATCCAACTGAGATAGGAGCAGGAATTTGTCTATTGATTGTCGTGCAACTTGTTATTGCCGGTCTTATAGTCTTACTTCTTGATGAACTCCTTCAGGTAGAGTTACTTTAAATTCTTGTGTCAACTAATTTTAGTATTAGCAATTTTATAAGATTTAATTATTTTCAGAAAGGATATGGTCTTGGATCTGGGATTTCGCTTTTTATTGCTACTAATATTTGTGAAACTATTGTTTGGAAAGCATTTTCTCCAGCTACAATGAATACAGGTCGAGGTACAGAGTTCGAGGGAGCAGTGATTGCACTTTTCCATCTTCTTGCTACCCGATCAGACAAGGTTTGTAGTGAGAATTTCGTCGTTTTGACACGGTTGATGAAGCTAAGTAAGTATATATATAGTTTCTTGGCATATAATTTCCAATAATTATTTCAGGTCCGCGCTCTTCGGGAAGCTTTTTATCGACAAAACTTGCCAAATTTAATGAACCTGATGGCCACTATTCTTGTATTTGCTGTAGTAATCTACTTCCAAGTTAGTTTTAAAATAGTACACATGTTTAACGTAACTTTAGAGTAAGGACTATGATTTTAACTGGTCTTTAGTTTAACTTTTAAGCATTTTACAGTTATATTCAAAACTTCATAGGTTAAATTATTGAATATTGCTTTTTTTAGAACTCAATATTTCACAGACATAAATATGTTAATCATAGGGGTTCCGTGTAGATCTTCCTATCAAATCAGCTCGTTATCGTGGTCAGTACAGCAGCTATCCCATAAAGTTGTTTTATACTTCCAACATTCCGATTATTCTCCAGTCTGCATTAGTATCGAATCTTTACGTTATTTCACAGGTTAGTATGTCATACTTTAATTTATTTGGATCCTAGTAAGGGATACTGTTCTTAGAGTTCATATTTTTCATCTGCGTTCGATTCTTGTTATCTCAAAGTTAAGTATCTAACCATGTATTATTCACATTTGTTTATTTTAAGATGTTGGCTGCTAAATTTGGTGGAAATTTCATTGTAAATATTCTCGGAACATGGTCAGATGCATCAGGAAGCTATCGTAGTTACCCAACTGGAGGTAAAGCCATTATGCTGTTGTGGTTTCCCGTTTAATAATTACATATATATACTGTGTAGCTTATTGTTTTCATACGTTTGATTGACCTAATTTTACAGGAATTTGCTATTACTTATCTCCTCCTGATACTCTTTCCCATGTCCTGGAGGATCCTCTACACTGTATCATTTATATCGTTTTCATGCTTGGTTCATGTGCATTCTTTTCGAAAACATGGATTGATGTTTCGGGATCTTCTGCTAAAGATGTCGCTAAACAACTGAAAGAACAACAGATGGTGATGCGAGGACATCGAGAGAAGTCTATGATTCGTGAACTAAACCGGTACATTCCAACGGCAGCAGCTTTTGGAGGGCTGTGTATCGGAGCTTTATCGGTGACTGCCGATTTCATGGGAGCTATAGGATCTGGTACGGGAATCCTATTGGCCGTCACGATTATCTACCAGTATTTCGAAATCTTTGTTAAAGAACAACAAGAAATGGGTGGAATGGCTGCCATGTTTTTCTAGATGTTAATATAAGTTATTTTAATTTATTTCTCACGTGTTGCTTGTTGTCCACAAATGTGTAATAAAGGTCTATTTTTATGTAGTAGTTCTATCTTTGAGTGTTTTATTGACGAGAGTGCATGACTGGTAAATTGCGTGATTTTTACCACTAAGGAAGTATGTGAAGTCAAACTTTCGTATTAGGTTCGTGAAGTCTTGTATTTGTATTTTGTGTCCTGAACTAATTGGAAATATTTTGTTGTAGGTCTTTCCTCAAAGATGTAATAAATCCTCATTGTCATTTTATTAGTGTGATTTACTTTTATTCGAGAAATTTGCTCCCGATATCGTTATACCCGTAGATGGCGAATCGGAAGTTGCCTTACTCCAAATTGTTCTGCCTTGTGCGTTTACCCGCATTGCTGAAGAGTCCGTAGAGATATGGATTGATAACTGAGTTGAATACCATGAGCTCATGAAGGAAGTAAAGCTAAAATCAAAGATTTATTCATGGTTATTATTTCTAGTATATTCGTTGCAATCAAAATTATTTTAAAAACTAATAATTAGTCAGTCGAAACTATTAATAACCTTTATGAAGGTATTATTGAAGAGTTGCTGGTCAAGTAAATGAATGAGGCTTAGTAAGTTGTATGGTAACCAGCAAACAATATAGGCTGTTACTAGGAGAAAGGATACCCATAACGCACGAGATCTGAAATGGATATAAACATGGAGAAGCCACTTTCAGATTAGTATTTTAAACGTAGTTAAAAGACAAACAGATTATTATACATAGCTAACAAATTGACTAGAATGATGTGCATGCCCAGTAGTTGATTCTTTTATCTTCTGTTATTACGGAAGTGATGTTCATACCTGTTTACATTAGCATAATAGGATTGGCTGGTGTGGACACTATTACGAAGGGCAGTGCTTGCTTCGCTAGAGCATATTGAAGGACGTGAAGTAAGTGGAAGTGATCTTTCATCTGATACCACAATGCGAGGTACTGAAGTTAGTATTACTATAGTTTATTTTTAAAAATTCTGGCCTATCCAATTGTAATGATTCTTACATAGTTCTAAATAAATTACTAACCCAATTTTTTCTCGTCTCGCGTTTCTTTGATCTTAGTAAGAGAAAATGTTTTTAGTGGATTCCATTCTGTAATTATTATGATTAGAAAACAATTTTTTATATAAATACGACAACAGTGGTAGCAATTACCTGATGTCCTAGTGAGAACCGTATCAACTGTTTCACAACCAGTTTGGAGAGAACTAGTTCTACCGCCTCTCCCCGAAATAGATGGACGCGAATTAAGAAATACCCATGAGAGAACCATCACATAGCTTATCTGATACAAACTACTCTCCAATTCGCTCAAATATTAGTTTCAACTATTTATCATCAGAGATTCTCCCTTATTTATGAAAATATCTATTTTATCCATTACTCACCACTACTATGAATGCAGGAATCCAAAATACTAATCCAATATGTACCAGGCTATACCAGGTTTCCATATCGACTATTTGTTGCTCAACTGTGTTGTTTTGTAGTCGAGCAATCTCCCAAATCTGTAGCCAATAACTTGTTATGTTTTTTAGTACTGTATTTCTGGTTGTGCTAACTTTCATTTGATACAGTTCTTTGTTCAACTTTTAAACTGCAAATTCTTTCATCTCGTTTTCCCAGCCTTTTCCCCTCACCTGCAAGCATTGACTCCAATTAAAATGTTGAAATGCCATGTAATTTTTCCATACTAATAGTTGCGGACAGCTAATCATGAATGCCAAAAACCAAGCTGAAAAGAAGAACTTTAATTATCCAGCATTTCAATATATTTATTATTAGACATGAGTTACCGTATATTAAGGTTTTATGGTACCATTTTTCGAATGAATGAGAGTACCCAATTCGTTTTTATTTGTTATTCGTAGAGAGAATTGAAAGTAGGATTGCTTTTTTACTTTCAGACTTGTTTCCTGTTTTAAATAAGTAATAAGAAGTGTAATTAAAGTATTTCTTCAAGATAGTGTTACCTGTAACCAACATCACTCTTATTCTTTGTTGTGCTTTAACAGGTGATTGATGGGATGTTGAGAAGACTGAGAAAAGACGGTCAAGACCAATACAGACAATAATATTTGATGAGGACTGGAAAACACAAACTTCTCGATAATACAATCGCATAATTCCTTAGGAGAGTGGGAAATGGTATCTATATGCTAAATAGAAAACTTCTGTTAAAGAATAACCAACACAAGATGTGATAAAATTTTCCCTCTACATTTATTATTTTTAATAATGTAGCAAACAGAGTTTTCTTAAAATATTTTGAAAGAGTGATCATTTTTTTGAAACGAACCTGAAATGCGAATGTATGCATCATTTTTACAATTTTACAGAGCAGATCACCTCCTCTCCAGTCGTACGTAAGTAACCAACATGCTCTGGACGGTACATATATAAATAACACGAGCAAATCTGCATAGTTTAGATGACGTTTAAGTAGGTCAAGACGGCTACTCAGTGGTCGTTCCGCAAGCTATAATTAGAAGAAAATAACTGAAAAATTAGTATTAACAACTTAGTCGTATAAGAATATTTTTTTAACGTGGAATTTGTCTTTCTATATAGCAATACAATTTCGCTTAGGTGTAGCAGTACTTAAGTGAATAATTCTAAGTGTTATACTTTGAGAAGAGATGGCGGAAAATTGATTAGAACATGTTAAATTCTTCTTGCTTCAATCTTATAAATGCTCACATTAGTTAATTACTGAAGCAAATGTGTACTTTTAGGTTTTCCTATAACCACTACCTAAGTCTGTTACGAAAATATGACCCATTGGAAATATTCCTTTCCCATGTCACGCCAAAACAACTTTGCACCACTCAGAGAATAAATTATTCAAAATACGTACTTAAAATTTAAACCTCTATGCAGCTTGGCTACGAAAAAGAGAAGATGGAAAGTACATTTTATGAATTATAAGTTGGACTAATACAAAGAAACTTGAAAAAAGTTAAAATATTCCATACGTCATAGCACTTTTAAAGTATAATTTAATCACTATTAGGAACAAATGTGAGACAGCATATTCCAATAAATATTTGCGATTTATCTTCTAATAATTAAATTGTACAGCGAAATGGTAAAGCACGTCATCTATTTTCACCCATATCAATGCATCTAAAAGGATTTAAAGAGTGGGTAAAAAAAAAGGGCCGATTTAAAAAATAACTTTCTTCATACTCAACAAAAATTGTCGCCTGAAAGCGTTTTTGAAAGCTTGAAAACCAAGCTTCCGACCGTATTAACCTCATTAGCATATTTCGTATGTGAAAGTCACGGTTATCGACTTTCTTGTTTTTTCACACCAGCCTTCCTTTGAATTCTGAGCATCAGTTCTTGCACATGTTCAGAGTCAGTTTGTCCTACATCTCAATGGAAGTTAATCGGCCCTTAGAATAAACTCGAGACTCAAGCCATGCCCGTAATCTGTAATCACTAGAATTCAAGTCATGTGAATTTGAAGGCTGCTGACTTGGGCTATGAATCCAAGCGCTTCGTAAGGTATTTCAGTCTTTTTGGCTGCGTGAAATGGAGCAGAATCCTGATGAGTACAAGGATCTGCACTCGGGAAGAGGGCAGTCCTTGAGGAGGACGTTTGTGTAGTACATGGAGTTCATTTTTACTCCAGACTCGACCAAATGTATAGATGGCTTTCNAAAACAGTATCATTTCTACTGTTATAAGGAGCGGATAAAGAGTTATTCTTGACAGAAAATACAGTTCTCTCCAAGCGATTACAAACTTGAGATGAAATAGGCTGAATACGTGAAAAACACCAAAATCGATGCTCCTACATAATTGATAATTGTGACTTTCACATACGAAATATGCTAATGAGGTTAATACGGTCGAAAGCTTGGAAACCAAGCTTTCAGAAACGCTTTCAAGCGACAATTTTTGTTGCGTATGAAGAAAGTTACTAAACTTTTTAAATCGATCTTTTTTTTA
>JAJAVP010000581.1:10484-20954 GCA_020740425.3 Heterorhabditis indica
TATACCGGACAGTACCTCAAATTGTAGTCGCTAATTATTTTTTCTAAATAATGACGAAAATTTCAGTGTTAAAATGTTTAGAAGAATTTATGGAACAATGGAAATCATACATCTACATGACTGCTAACGAACAGTCCGATTAAAATTGAAATCTCGCGAACAAGTCCACCAATTTGATTGATACAAAAATAAAGCGGAGGAAGAGATGTGATCTACTTTCGAACGCTTTCATTGGTAGAGGGAATCGAAATTTTGTTTTAGTCTAAGAAGCGTTCCGTTCTTATCGAGCACATACCTGTTATACATGCAGCTTGTTGCTGAGATNTCATTCTAGAATAGTTATTTTCATATATTCGAATGCTGAGCGAAGAAAAGTACTGGTGTCGGATTTAGAAGCTGTTAAAAGTTTGATGTGTTTCGCACAAAGAACAAAGTGTCGATGTGATTTCTTTCTGGTGTGTGCTGTAGTTCATTTAATTTTTCCGTTGATAGAAAGTGTCAGTCATCAGGTATGCGTACCTCGTTTTCGCCGATCCGTTGAGAGTGCGGAATTGGCAGTTGATGAACATTTTGCAGAATGCATCGAATGTACGTAGTTTCGAGCAATTTCGTTTCGGAGCGGTCTGTTCATGAACACATTTTGCTTTGCGCAAAGCCTAGAAAGCGTTGGTAAAATAACTCAGAATCCATTTATTATACGGTGTAAGCGATCTGAGTGAAGTAGCAAAGTGGTTGTTACTGTTTACCTCACTTTGAATCTCAGAAGAGTAGTGAGAGGGAAAACTGTCATCTCCGACGAGTCGTTGAGCGAAACAGAAATATTTGGGTGAGCGAAAAATCGATCCGGGATGATGAAATAGTGACGTCGCAGTGTGAAATGGGTGCTCACGTGACTACAAGATCAAAGAACGCTCGTCTTCACGCACTGTGGGTGATTTGACTCGCACTCACTCGCTGCTATTAGGCAGAGATTGGAAATTTCGGTGTTCATGTCTTCGTTGGCTAAATTAGAGTGGGCGAAGTAGTTCTTCTGCTTGCAGTTTCGTCTATTGACTGAAAACAAAGACACCACGAAGGCCAGACTCCATTAATCAAAGCTGAAAATCTGTGGTTTGGTCACATATCCTGAGTTTCAGCTTTTAAAATCTTCTGTTTTACCTGCGTTCCAATGCATCGCGTGGTGAGCATCAGATGGAAATTAGTCAATAAAACGGGAGAAAAGAGGAAGTAAGTAGAGGGTCAAGCCACGTCTCGCCTAAGGGTGTTCTCAACGAGGATGCCGTCTCCTTTTACTCTCGTTTACGTATTCATTACGCTTCTAAACAGTCGATAAGCATTCGACGGCATTTAACTTCACAACTTGACAAAGCGATAAATAAGGAAGCGGCCGATGGAGGCGAAACCGGATGTCACCATCCATATTATGAGGTCCGCACCCCTGAACCAACGATATCCGCATGGCGAAAGCTGAACAGCTCCAAAACTAAACTTTCTCCATCACAATGATTCGATCAAATTGCAGTCTTGGTCATGCAAAGAAAAATCATGTTTATTGTGCATAGAATTAAATTTAGGCTATTTTCTTGGTCGTGTAATGTACTTTTACTACTAAGTGTTTTCCTTTTCGATTAACCTAATGTGCTGGTTATTTTGTTTTGTAAAGTGTCGTGGATCGAAGCTGAATAGCAGTCAACAGGGAAAACTGGATTAATTTGATTTTAGAGCAGTTACACCCACAATCGGTGAGTCCATAAAATACCTGACTCCGAATAATTTAAAATAGTCACCTCTATTCGGTGGTCGAGGTTTTACACACATTTGTCTTAATTGTTCAAATTAATAGCTTCCTCTGGGAATCTTCGTACTTGCAACTTCGACCAAAGCAGATATCAGGTTCTCTCCACTCAAGGTTTGTCCTCAACTGTGGTTGTCCTGAATGGACAGTGAGGATCCTTACTCACGATACCTTACCAACAGGCAGGAGCATTTATTGAGGCATCCCTATGACCATATGCCGTGTCCTCACTTATTAGACATTACATGCTCTTATGCAATCTTTTCAATACATTGGCGGCAGATTAAAAGATGTTAGTAACAAATTAAAGGGCGTAACACACAGGTGAGAACACTATCTGCGGGGGGTAGCGAGCTGTGGTCCTGGGATCGAATGGTATAGAGCAGCGAGTTGGCGATTATGTGATTATTGATTGCACTCACGAATGTAATGTTGGAAGTTTCGTATAGTGCAAAATATTTATTAGTTGATTTGCTTGTTCGGGTATTTCTGTTTTTTCTTTACTACATAATATTTTCAGAATGGAGCTTTATTGAATGAGCTTTAGAGTTTTCATTCCTAATGTCTTTAAGGTTTTCGTGTTTTCATGAATAATGAAGCTTAGTTTAGAAACTCCGAAAAAAAAGCCGAATAATTGAATTGAAGAACAGTTACATAAGTAAGCTTCTATGAATTAGTTAAATAGTAATTTATCATATGAATAACCTGATAATGGAAAATAATCATTGAAAGAACTATTTAGTAAAAGTAATGCTGATTTACATTTTATTAAATCATCTTATTGCTAAAATGGGGAACAGCTTCTAAAATGGATCTAATTTCATATCGCCTGTTGTTTGGCGGTCCTATTTGCATATTTCGGCCCTCTGGAGACCAGAAGCGCACCTTATGCCTTTATGACCTGATCATCGATTTACGAACTCCTATAGTCATTACGCAACAGGTGAAGGAGTTACATACCATGTTATGATACGAGGTATACAAAAAATATTAGGCTTAACGTAGAAACGAAATAAAAAATGGAACTTTAAACTGGAAAACATAAGCGATATAAAACTTATATATGATTATTGTTGTAACAAGGATTTATTGCTTTTATTAAATTTAATTGTTTCTGAAGATAGAATGACTCAAGAAAGAAACGTTGAAAAATATATTTAAGCTTTCTTAAAACTTTTTACTTTACTCAAGTGTGAATTCACTTAAAGTCACTGTCGGCACGCTTGGAACGTAGTGAAGTGTTTAACACCTATTCATTCTTGTTTCCCAAGATCTAAGAGCTCTGCCTCCGTAGGCGATTTGACTCTGAATCTACCGCTGTGCAAATAGCTTGCCTCATTCTCAGCTTTAGAACACATCTTTGACATCAGAGTCATAGTTGTTGCGCATTAAGAGTATAACATAACAACTAAATCATTTTCTCACTAGTTCATGCTTACCCATCTGCTACTCTTTTACTAAGACGGTCACAGGCATGGCTCAAGGCAAGATTATCCCTGCATTAATTGGCTCTTATTCGCAGCGGATGTCATGTAATTGTTCAAACTCGTCCATGACTGACATTTCTTTTATTACGATACAGTAGTCACAATAGAACTAGTGATTTCTTTCTACTGTATCTTAAGGAAGTAATCTATATAATCGGATAGGATTGAAATGTCATTCTACACCTGAAAAAAATAATTAGCCTGTCCTTAGGGTTCGACAACTCCCTAATTATATAATCATAGATTTATTTAATGCACAAATGTTTATCATAGTAAATGGCTATACTAGGAATCATGGATGGAGCTCGTTGCTGTATGTTTTTAAGATTTTGTTGATTCATTCATTTAATTAAACATGAATACACAGTGTGAGTTATTCCACTAGCTTTTTTGATCTAATATTAGTCATGCTAAACCAGAAGTCATGTTTCGCAGTTTTCTCACTAATTTATAAAGATTACTTCTGTCTTTGATGCCATTACTTTGTAAGCAAATGTTATTCATTTTTTAAAGGATTAAGTATTATACTACTGAAGGATCTGCACCTTTTCTGTTATGTAACATACATCTGCACCCATACTTGACATAGATACAAGAATAGACTACCGTAAACCACCATGTTAGTATAAGTGTTGTTGGATTAATCCCTGTCAGGATCAATAATTTTATAACAAAGCTCGGGGAATGCGAGAAATGTTAGACAGTAGTTGTAAACAATTTCCACTTACGTTGTGCTTAGACTGGGATATAATTCGTAATTTTGACACTAAAATTATAGACAACAAGTTCCTAGAAAAAGTAAGAAATATTAGCTTTAAAAAATAGTGTTTTATGTGGAAGTAAAAATAGAATATTTTGTCGCTCTAAGCATAAAATCATTTTATTCATAACTTCTTCTAATAAGTAATAATACGTACTTTGGCGTTTAGGTAAGCAGGCATTTTTAGGTATGGAACAATCAGCATATAATATGTTTAATACAAAATAAATCATTATCACCAAGCTGAAATCTAACCTAACAATTAAAAAATAACTTTGGTAATGTAATATTAATTATTGAACTGTATATCTGTCCCAATAGATGGGCGATCAGTCTTAGTAATTTGTTTATTGGGGTGCGAGAGTGTCTTGGGTGTGTAGCAAGAGCACCTGCTGGTGTGCTGCCAATCAAAAGCGCCCGTCGGCCGACTATCAAAGACAAAAGTAATCCCTAATCAGTTACACCGGAAGTTAGCTATTCTTTAAAGACGCTGGTTGAGACGATCCTATTTCATCCAACGATCTGGGTAAGATTTGTTAAATATAATTTCTTTTTTCAATGTATTAAATAACTGAATTCATGAACTGTATAACTAGATATGGTAGTTTAAGATTTATTTTAATTGAAAGTACTACTCATGGTTATCAATAAAGACAAAGAATTACAGTTCCAATTTAAATACTGTAACATTTGAATTTGTCAAACATCATACTTGGAACACTGTTTATCTAGGATTATTTGAATAGATGGTCCGTAGTGGATACCAGTTGCATAGACTCTTTGGGATTAGGTTCCAAGCGGCATCCTCTCAACATAAGCAGGTGTACCGAACATGAAACCGTATGTCGGTGAGGTGTTGCGTTATCGCTTTGACACATCTTTAAAGGCTAGTTAATATGTCAGCTCATTTAATGACAGTACTTGAGTAAATTTACTCGAATAGCTGTTTTAAAATTAACATATCTGTATCTATTCTACTAAAAATTTTAACTTAAAAGTGATTGTATGGATATTTTCTTTCACTTTTCATAGCTTTGTATATGTAGTGAGTGTTATACTTATAAATGATAATTTATCACATAAATAATCTTTATTTTTGTTCATATACAAAACTGGTATGTTTGATAAAGAGACAATTGTTAATGACCTTACAAATTAATATGACCGCCGGCGTGTTCGCATGATAGTAATGGGGTGAGTGACTACAAAAATCATGCCCATTAGTCAGGTCAGTGCAGCCACTCACGTCCAGTATTTTCGTTAAAGATATTATGTTTAAAACCTTTAACTTTAACTAAATACTAATTTAAATAACCCGTGGAAATGTATATGGCTGTAATGAAAACTCACTAGGATTAGCTAATTGAGTTAAGACAATCAAAATTTCTTCATTAATTCTTGTTGATGAGCAATATATAACTGCATAATATCTTGCTGGGTATAAAATGACTGGGCAGGAAGGGGCAGAAGAGGGCGAACGTAAGGCGTAGGAGGTCGCGCGACAAAAGGAACTGGGACACCAGGAGAAAAGTATGGTGGAAAAAGCGCTGCAGCCGCCGCTCCGTATTGCTTGTAAGCATCCATACGAGCTCTAGTTAGTGAAGATGGTCGACGACGCAATTTACCAGTAGATCCTCCGATGAAAATTTCATCCTCACATGAGGCATCTAACATCCAGTAGTTACCTGGATTATTATGACTTATTTCGTATATTTTGAACTAAAGAAAACCACTTAGATTAAATACTGTTGGCACCTTAATTGTGCTTATTCAAAAGAAAATTGAAGCTATTTTCTAGATAAATGAAAAAATAACCTTTTCCTGGGTCATCAAAACTTCGTGGCACTTTAACAAAGCATTTGTTGAGAGATAAATTATGACGAATAGAGTTTTGCCACCCTTGCTTATTTTCACGGTAGAAAGGGTAGTTGCTCATGATGTACTCATAGATTCCCGAAAGAGTTAAACTGAAGCCAATTTACTAAATTCATTTATATATTGGGGAATATTCTAATTCTATTTAACATAAGGGAAGCATATCACTAATGTATAAAACTATGATATGATTACAGAAGTAAAATTAATAAGGGAACCCACCGCTTTTCTTTACTATTTTTGATAGCCATCATAATTAATGCATTATACGAGAATGGTGGTTTATCATGTGGTGACTTTTTCTCAGCATCATCAACTGACTGGTCCGGAGTTGATACATCCTGAAGAGCAGGTGCAGTTAAGTGAGCATATATTTGCAAGGACTAAATATGGAAACATGTAAATATACTGTGTTCCAATTGATAAAGGAAACAAATTATAAGTTTTCAAAAGGTTATGATAAAATAGAACTCACTTTGCCACTACTTTCTCCACTATCAGATTGTAATTCCTCTATACCTTCATCATAATACTCATCTTCTGCTCTTCTATGGTTTACTTGCGCTGGAGAAGTTGGGCCCTCGGAGGTACCTTCAGAACCAGAAGAACTTCCACATATTGGAGATAATAACGGTGGTGCTACTGAAAAAAACGTAGTACTGAAAAAATAGTTCAAACGGTTGCATTGCCTTAGTAATTAAAATTTTTATTTCTTATTCTATAAGTCTACAGCATTAATAGAATCGAAACGCATTATTATAGAATAAAGCTTACTTTGAGCATATAAATTAACAAACTCCGACATTATTCTAGCTACTGTAGATCAGCATCAAAATTACTTAGCTAGTCCGAATACTATGATAACAAAATAATATTTATGATCGTATTTCTTCGAACAACTATTCTTTCATGTATGATGTTTAATCAAGTATATATTTTTGTAACACTAAATTAATTGAAAAGATGAGACTAAGTGCAAACAAATTGTAGGCATTGATCTTATCAAAAATAATGTGCTAAACTATATAGTAATAGCATTTAACATACATACAGAAATATCTAAGTCGACCTTTTCTTGAACATTATTGCAACAAAGAATTTTCATCTGTTGAGTTTCACAAAATAACAAACTATCTAATAGGAATAAAATGAGTAAGACTTGTATCAAGCTAATAGGCTTTTTAATGGTGCTATTATAACACTATAATCACATACAGCTCATCAAAAAAGTAAAAATATAAATAATCGCCACCAACCTTTATTAACAGTAGAGGAAAGTGGCTCAGCAAGATCAGGACATAAGTCCAGAATTGAGAATTTAGCCATATTAGATTGCTGAGAATAGTTGATACACACTATTCAAGAAGTATGGAAACAAAAGAAGAAGTAAGAGGCGTGACCAACACTAGCGAATCAGAGTTCTAGGTGTGGGCGGAGCAAAGCCAGTTTACCGTAGCGGGTTGTAATTATGACTTCAAAACATAGCCCGACGAATTGAGAAGTGTTGTAAGGGCAATATCTAGAGTACGTATGGGTTACCTGACAAGTACAGAACATTAATAGTACATTTAAAAATACAGAATTTAATTAAATGCAGTGGAATTTTCACTTATATATTAAGCTAAATCCATAATAATCTCTGTAGGCTTAATTAGAATAGGTAATTTAAATAGCAAAGAATAAGTCACTAAATATTAAATACCCTAAAAGCAAAACGGAAAATATAATACAGGATACAGGGTGGACGGTTTTCCTAATTACGAACTCAATACTAAGAGTTTAGCAACATAACCAAATTTTATATCTAATATAATACAAGAATTGGCCGATTATCTCTTAAAATTTTATTGTCACGTCACGCAGAAAAGTGGCAATATATACATCATCATGGAATCTCATGACATAATATTAATATTGTCCTTTATCTGACGTAAAACGTATCCTCAGACTTGTACTCATTTGTAGAGAAGAGCTATATAAGTGTATCCAAAACACTACAAAGTGATAAAATGTATTCACAATAGTGAAACCAAAAGACGAAAGAATATAGATTTGCTTTATAGAATACAAGATTTTACGATAATATATGGAAAATACTGAAAGTACAAATTTTTATAAGCATTAAGCAACCACTCAAAATTACGAACAAATATAAAATTTTTACATTCTCTAAGAAAATCATGTAAATACAAGTTCATTTCGCCGAATTTGTTCGTTAGATATGAAGAGTTTTTGACGAGTT
Organism: Heterorhabditis indica; assembly: GCA_020740425.3. Lineage (NCBI taxonomy): Eukaryota > Metazoa > Nematoda > Chromadorea > Rhabditida > Heterorhabditidae > Heterorhabditis > Heterorhabditis indica. The sequence continues at coordinate 18,644 of JAJAVP010000581.1, forward strand.
GTAGTTTAAATATTGATATGCTGATTGACACTGAACAGGCGAGTCGACTTACCCTGCCGAGTGATGGCCCCCAGTGAGAAACAAAATGAAAAGACGGTTGTTTGAAAATGCGAATTAAGTACAGCACATGCATTAAACTTTAAACTTTAAGGCTGAATTCTCCCTTTCTCTCATGCTAATAAGTACTCTAGATATTATACAGTAATAATGGAGTTTTCTTTTTTTATCAAAGTAAAACAGCTGATTGCCTGATAAAATTACTGGAACTAATTTAAGCATACAAAATTTTATTAAATGTGATGCTTTACAAGCAAGTTATGACCGAAAATTACATTAACAATAGATATATGAGTTTTTTTTGTTGTCTATAATATTGCCAGCCTTAAGTTATGCGCTGTTTTCCATTCAACGATTCATTTTTAAATCATGATTAGAAGAACATTAGTCGAACGTTGCATATTATTAGATATAAATACACTTATTTATAACATGATTGCTGAAATAGTGAGCACTTTCCATAAGTTTTTATGATTGTACAATGAAATGCCTTAAAAATTGTTTTGCAGTATACGTGGTGTGATCATCGGATTCTTTTATAGAAATATAGAAAGACTGAAATAGTTAGCTTACAAATGGTTGACTTTAGTTAGTGGAGTAACAGCTGGCCCTTTTTTGATAAGCAGGTGCACCTTGCATACACAGATACGAAAGTATTCGCAACAAAAGTATTCGAAAACCGAAACACAGCTGAAAGTCCGCGCAGAAGTTCATATTAATCACAAGGAAGTAGCACATAAAAGTGTAGAGAAATGAACATGGAATATAAAATAGTTCATTTTCAATCAATGCTTAATTATCGAAAGTTATTATTTGATAGAATAGAAAATTTATGTTTCACTAATAGGTTAAATTAAATAAATATCTGTCAACACATGGAGTGAATTTTATTATCAAACTAGTAAATTAATTCAATCCTGGATTTACTACTTTTTGTTAACCATTGCGTACTGATTTTGAAACAGGTGTGACCTCATTTGTAAACAATTAACAAATTGTAAAAGAAGCCGCCTGAACTTTGGCTTATTGCGACTGTTTGCTCCTGATATTTGGTTTTACATGGCATCTCTATTACGTCAGCAATAAAGTTTACAATAATTTCAACCTATGCAATGGAAGTCATACAATTTTCCTATAATATACTTAGTTTTTATCTCGATTGTTTTCATAATAAAGAAAACAAATTAAATTACATCCCACCAACAAAATTGTTGCATATAATTTAAACCACAAAATGTACGTAAAGATAAAAGATGGTGTAAAGATCTTTTATTCTCTCAAATCTCTGTTCCCTGTTGTTTTCTAGATGATCCTTTAATTACCCAAATCTGGCGTATTTTCGGCAGATGTCACTTGAGCATTTCTTAGTTGGCTTGGTTACTATGGGTAAACAATACTAACATGCGAATAAATAAACAATAACACCATAATTCAACTATCAAATTACATTCAACATACTTAGTTATAGCTAAAACTGGAATATACTTCAATTAAAAGAAATAAGAGCCGAAAGCAACTTCAATTCAGACATTGTAGTGGGGTAGTGAACTACTTTTGCGCTAAAACTGGGAAGGTGCTAGAAATCAGCATGTTATGCTAATAATGGAGTGTCTGAATTGAAATCAAATAAATCGCAGTCAAGACCAAGTTAGCTATGCAAACAACTAACCAAAAACTTAATGTCCTTATTATTTTGCAAACAGAACAATAATAAGTGCACTATTGGTAGTCATAAACAAACAGTGAGAAATACAATCTACATTAAGAGGAATCCTCACATTTGTCTCTATAATGTTCTGAGTTTATCTCCGATTTTATAAATTGAAACTATTTCGTTTAATGGACCATCTAATCATTGCCTTTTGTCATAAATCCAATGGAAAATAAATTCACCGGCAGTTAATGGGTCTGAATGTCTCGGCGTATACTCTCTTTCCTAGCGAACAGCCGAAGAGGAGTTTTTATTTTCATAAAGCGAATAGCGAAGGCAAATGTGTGTGAAATCGCGATCACAGGATAAAGATGAGTATATGAAAAAATAATATGGTCGACTTGGGCGAATAACTGGGTACAATATTACATATTAGAGACAACTTCAGATCACGCAAAATATTTTCGACAACAAATTTTGTTAATGAATTTAAACAACAAGTGATGAACACAATAAAGGTGACTATTTTAAATTATTCGGAGTCAGGTATTTTATGGACTCACCGATTGTGGGTGTAACTGCTCTAAAATCAAATTAATCCAG
>JAJAVP010000585.1:0-10339 GCA_020740425.3 Heterorhabditis indica
TTAATAACTAAAATATGTTGTGAAAATTCCTGCCCTTGTTTAATTGTTACTATTAACAACCACACGAACTTGATTTGGTAACCTAATGAATTTTTGCAAGAAGTAGATTGAGTACTATTTACTTTTGTTTTAGGTAATTGGAATCAGAGGGAAGATTTCCATGAATTTGATTCGGTAAATCTTGAGGATAATCGCTACTCGAGGAAGTTTAACGAACAATCGAAGGAAGGGTACAAATCTATAAGTATGCAATAGAATTTAAAAAAATGTGTTATCAGATATAACTAAAAGAAATGTTAAATTGTTTCATTCAGAAAATGATACCGGTAAAAGGGAAAGTACCCATTTGAAGGCGACTTTTGGAATCATCCTGGTATGTATACCCCACCATGATTTAATGTCATCAGAAAACGTTCAAAAGTTGGAAAACAGTAACGATATTATCGATAAGGTGTTGACTGAATCAGAGAGGTGAGCGTAGATACTGATCTCAGAGTTTATCGTAAGATTTTTACTTAACTTGGTTGCAAAATCTTTGCTAGTTACTTGATTTATAGTTTCTTCAATCTGTCGAATCAGTTCAAGCCACTTTCGAATACTCCACTACATTCATTTCGTAAGCAATTGGATAAACTGTATGATAAAGATCATTTGAGGTAGTTACGAATGTAAAGTTGCAGAATTTCCCCTTAAAATGTTCTATTATTCATTATAGATTTGTTGGATCCTCAGTGGTTTGGAACCATCAAATTGATAAAAATGCAGATGGAGAACATATGTCAGCCAAATTGATTGTTACAAATGCTGACTGCATAGAATATCTTACAGATACCTCAAATCCAGTATGTAGTTTTATGAGATTTGTTGCTTTTTTATTAAATAATAATCTTCTTTCAGTTTTATACGCAATCATCTCACATACCTCTACTTGATTTCTCTAATTTTGAAAATATTGATCAGGATCCTCATCTTAAAATTGTTTTTACTAGTTCAAGTGTTGAACGTGGAAAAGTTAGTTAACCAGATAAATTTCGTTAGCTGGAAATGAATGTTGTGCGAAATCATTGTTTTTAATATATTCAGTCGGTATATACCTTTTTTAGTCAAAAATTCATATCTATGTTGGTAATTGTCAATCGGAACTTGATCTAAGCCTCATTGATCGAATTTCTGATCTAATCGTTCCTCGACCTTTTTTTGATAATTCTTCATTTGGAAAGCGAACATTGGGCAGTTTGTGCAGGTAATTTTTTACAAAGCTACTAATAATTACCTTATTCATTTCCCCTTAATTGTATAATTAATGCCCTTATTCGTTTCATTGTAGAATTTTTGCATTAATATATTACCATATATGGTAGATTTTTAATCAAACTGGAAAGTGTTTGACAAGTGATTATTTGTTCTAGAGTGGATAATTTCCAACTGAGTGATGAACTTTTCAATACAGTATCAACAGTTGAGAAAAAGGAACCTACTTTACTTTTAATTAGTTGCATGGATTGGAACTTGAATTTCAGGTAATCTTAAGATAAATCCATAGTATTTGTAAGATTTGTAAAATGTGAACTTCAGAGTACCAAAGGCTGATATGCGCGATCCTTCAGAAGCTAGAATTCCATATCATCAGCGAAACATTCACGCTGAATATCTTGCACTAAGACTTAAATCTGCATCAATCGAAATTCCAATTGGAGATGAGTGTACTTCTGTTGAATTATTGTGTTCTGAGATTACAGGTTGGCATCTATGCTTTATTTCATTAAGTATATGTGAAATTGGGAAATCGAAGTTAAAGAAACTACATTAGGGGATTTTCGTGGTTTATCGCCTGATATGGAATGCTCAGTTAATGATCGATTCCTTCATGGTACACAAGCATCAACTGACGACAAAATTCAGTGTGTTTTTTTATTATTATTCTTTCGACTAGTTCATGTGTCCTAAGGGAAATGGACTATTTTTGGGATCTTACTTTATTATGTGTATTTACAGTATCAAGTTCGAGTACGATTTAAGAAATAGGAGTCTCAAAACATCAGGTACAAGAATACTTGCACCTGGAGTTGATGACATGACTAGAAGTATTTCCTTGTCTGTAATGCAGTCTCTTCCTCAAAGAGAAGGACCATTTTCTCAGACACGACTTTCATTCTCACAAAATCACGAAGAAGACAATGATGTGAGCCACTGTTATTAATGAAAATGTTCTATACTCATTTTATATTACAATGTCAAATATCTTCAGTAATGTATAACAAATCAAATGGAATTTGTTAAATATTTTTTTAAAATTATGAAATCAGCCTACATTTAGATATTGCATTTTTTAGTTGATCCAAGCAGGAACACGTGAAGAAATGATGTTGTTTGGAAATGCATGTATCCAGCAATCTGCTTCAACAATTCATATAGATATTCCTATTCTGCGATTTTACATTCCCAATCATTCAAGCCTTGAAGTTCTATATAACAGACTGGTAGGTTTATTACTTCCACATTGCTGAATATGGTTATTACTTTGCTTCGTTTATTTTGTATACAGGCTTAATATTTCTTAACAACATTTCTAGGTTAATGATCTTGTTCTGTGGCAACCACGCGCTCCTGCATTACGTCCTCAGAGTTCACAATTAAAAATTAACGCATTTAGTGATGAAATTTTTCAGGAGTGTAGAGCAGATGGAAATTCTGAGAGGTGTAAGTGATATTAGTTTTTATTTTTACGATGTTTGTAAGCGTTGTGAGGCTTTTTTTAAAAATAATTTGATGAGCATCGTTCTACAGATACTGATGACGAAGAGCTAATGGATGAAAGGTCTCACCTATCTTGTGATTATACTGTATATGAAAGAAACAAGATGCATAATTTGAGTCTGATGCTAAACATTAAAAAGGGTACCCTGCTAATGGGAACTATTGTAAAGGAGGTATATAATAGTTTATTTACATTTATATTCAGGGATTTTAAGTTTGGGGTCTTAAATATTACCTTAGGGGTCAAAATCACGAAAGTTTTGCGTGATCTTTATTTTGCATAACTCGGACATTAAAAAATTTAGATAATTTTCATATTTGTTATAAAAATCGTTACAGAATGATGTGAAAAAGGGACTAGGTCAAATTTCTGTTGAGTTGTGTAATGCTCAATTATTTACTGTTGCCGGCTATCATGGGCAGCTAAACGAAACATTTTTTTATTTTACAACAAATACAGTCAGTATAGGACAAAGAAGTAAGTATATGTGATGAATTTCGCTAGTAATTGTTTAAAAAATTTTTAATGGATAATTTGAATTTATTTAGATTTTTCCTGCACTATTCCAAAAAGCGTCAACCAAAAGGATTTTGGAAAGTGGATTCGTGAAGATACACAGCTAGAAACAATAGGAATTTCAGACGAATTCAGTAATCAGTCGAAAGAAGATGTGTTAGGTGTTGCTGTTCATTTACATAATCGGTCGGATTCAAACGTGAAGGTCTGGTTAACTATATGAAATTCGTAGTATTACAGATGTAATTAGGGCACTATTAACCACATAATTTATTTGTTTTTGCATTTGTGAATTTATATAATTATGCAGAAAATCACTGTTGAATGAATTGCAGGATATTTTGCTTGCAATAGCTGTGAGAAATACCTGTGTACAACTGCGGCCATTCCGTGATTCAGGACATGTTTGGATTACACAACTTGCTAATCTCTTTACCTTGAAAGACTACGAGATACCAGGATATAAATTACCATTAGTAACTGTAAGTAGGAAATCATATCAATTATTAGGTTAAAAAATTTTTAAAAATGAGGGGCGATATTTTAATTTGTTAGTTGTCATGATCAAATATTAATAGTATAATATAAAGGCTTATGATTTGTACATTTTCAAATATTATGCAGACGGACCTACACGTACATTTGGAGAATGTCGTTTTGGCATACGACCATTCCTGGGTGAATTCTTCATGTCCAATCAGATTGAGGTATTTTACCGAAAGATATTTACCCTAATAATTGTCTATATAGTTAGTATTTTAGACTGGTTCTCGACCAGACTAATATAAGTAGTGCAGTGATTCAAGATATGAATGTTTCTAAGGTAAATATTTTTTTCCATAATTGTCTTAAAAATTACTAAGTACTTCATTTACAGTTTGTATGCATATTCGAGGGATCACATTTATTCATATCTAATCAAAAGAAATCTGCCGATGGCGTGTGCTTTGATGAGTTGAAAAAATCTAGTAGTGGCTCAAGTAATGCACGACGGGATAAACAATTCATTCAAGTAGTTGATGTTGGATTATTCCAACTTGAGGTATAGACTCCTAGGTAGTAGATATGAGGTTGCATCTAATTTTTAGTTTATTATATTGCTTATCCAATGATAAGGTCTTATATTCAATAGGTACTTCTATCACTTAGCGTCACGTGCGATTTAAATGGTCGAAGAGCACCTATGGTTGAGATTCGATGTAGTAATGATATTGTTAAGGTATAAATTCTATAATTCTTTTTGACTAGTTATTTGTCGAAATAATGGAGTGATAAAATGATTTTAACATTAGGCATGGACCTGTTCGGATTCATTGGTGGCCCTAATTAATATTGTAACTGAAATCAGCAATTCCGAAAAGATGATGGCAATTCCGTCCGAGATTGAAAAGGAAGACCAACAAAGACAAGAATATGAAGATGATTCTAGTAGTGAAGTTAGATTCAGACTTCTTAATTTTTATGTAAAATGTTTCTTATTATTAAAGAGTTATTTTTATCAGGGTGCTACCTCCATTTGCCGAAGTGCTAATTCAAGTAATCCATTACCTAAACTTGTAGAAATGAAGATGAAAGTTGGTTCTTTTTTAGAATATTTTGAACAAATGAATATATAGTCATACCATATTCCTAATTGTAGAGAATGCTAGAATCGGCTATGCAAGAAAGGTCAACGAGAAATATCCGAAATAATGAGGCAAATCTCTGCAGTACTGATGCTCTAAATGAATTCTCTCAGAACTATTCATTCACTCAAGAACAAAAGGTATTAATGTATTTCGTCACTTATTATCTATTATAAAAAATAATATGGTGATTACAGGAATTTACTGTTGAAACGTTAAGAGAGGATGATTCATCAGATCGTAATCGCGCATACTCGCTTTCTACAGATGATGAATTCTGCATGGTTGATGACATTATAGGAAGCGGAATCACGGTTCGTAAGTTACCTAAGCCTTTCATACCATACTAATAAAACTAGATGTTTTTGGAGATGATTTATCGCGATATATCAGTGCTGATATAGTAAGTTTAAAGAATATCTTCAGAGTTCATCGGGTGAGCCATGTATCAAATACATTGGAAGCCGTAAGAAGGATGGAGATTCAGGAATAATTATTGATCCGCAGCATTTTCGTGTACCGAATGATTGGCGAGGTGATGGTTTGGGAGCTCTTCCATCTCACTTTCCGCATCCTTTAATTCGGTGCGTAATGAGATTTGTATAAAATTATTTAAAAGCCATCTTTTTAAACTTGATGTCCATATGTATTAGATATTCTGGACTGTGTTCTGGTTTTTAAAGTCCATTTTTTTAATGTGCATTTTTAATTCAATACATTATTAGGTACCTCGTTCGTGACTTCAGTATCCGATTACATCTTTACGCAGGAAGCGATTTGAGTATGTTTTAGACGTTTTAAAGTAATGTCTTTAAATTAATCTCACTTGAATTTAGTATAATTAATTAATTAATTAATTAATAGGTGAAGAGCCTCCTAAACCACGTAACTATAGTGTAGAAGAATATCGTGAAGGAAAGGGAAAAAATCAGAAAATAACATCAGATATGATGGGCGGTAAATACCGAGATCAATCTGTTTCAGTTGTGCTTGATTTAGATAAGGTTTGTTTAAAATGATATGGAACTGATATTTCGCATTTGTTTTGTTTAGTTGTAATACCATTTCATTAGTATTTTTTATGCAAATTTTCATTTAGATCACATTTCTCTACCAGATGTTTAACAAAGATGCTCCTCTTATGTGTACAACGCTATTCTCAGTTTACAACATCACCCTGCTGGATAAGCTGCAATTGAGCAGTATTAAGGAAATGATGTACCAGGTTGAACTATATATTACTTCTATGTACTTCCATTGCTAATTAATTAAATACATGCATAAATACTATAGTACATAGTTTAGTACAACAATGCTGGACAGCCGCGCAGGACATGTGCACCAATGTTGGCGATTCGCATAGTTGAAACTCATACGTGTGAAGGCAAGATGAGGGTAAGCTTCCTGTATTAAATTTTAGTATTTATTACGTTACCGTCGAAAATTTATACTAACATTAGGTTTTAGTAGTGAATGGCACAGAAATATTAGTGATTTTTATCATTGTAGATTTCAATGCTACCCGTCAAATTTAACATTGACCAGGATACTATGGAGTTTCTAGAAGATTTTATTCACGATGTGACATCTACAATTAGTCTTCCTAGTGATGGTAACTTCTTTATTCTATTTATCAATTATCGTAGTAGAGTTTTTCACAGTTGTTCGGTGAATAAATCTATTGTTACAACATTTACGCTCTATTCTGTACTTTCATATGCTTTTAAAACCAGGGTCTACATCAGCTTCCACGCACCCAGTAATGGAAATTCCTTCTGAGCATAGTGTAAAAGTCACAGATAAAAGTGCAGTTTTGAGCGAACATAATTCTCTAAATCTGGAACCTTTACGGCCATCACCTGTCGCTCTACCATCTCCTCTTGGTGGGTAAATAATAATAATTTTTATTTTTATTAACGATGGTTTCTAGAGGTTGAATTAGCTGTATATCAGGTTAGGTAATTTAGGTGATCTATCATTTCTCGAAAATCGAAGCAGCGGGGGATCACCTGTTAAACGTCCACTAATAGATGCCCCACTAACAGCATCTGCTGTATCAATCGGTTAGTTGTTTAAAACTTTAGTAAATGCTTAGTTTCCTCTAAGTAATAGACATCTGTAGTATTTATATTTCTTCTCACTGGAACTATTTAGGAGATCTTTTCGTCACAAAGTCTAGTGTACCGAAGCGTGTGTTTTCGTCAGAGAGTGAGATATCCAGTGTATGTTTGTTTATTCTCTACTAGTAACATATTAATGGCAAAATTAAAAGTGGAAAATATTTTTTATGTTATAGCAATCAAGTAGTCCAGATCTTATACGAGCCGATCCAGTTTCTGAGGATGAACCATTTTTAGATAATCTTAAATTGGAGGGAGATTGGAATAGCACAACGGAAATTAGGTGAAGTTGGGTGGCAGAAATAAGATTGTTCGGAAGATTATGCAATAACCTTTTCATGGATGCTATAATTATGTAATGATTGTATGGTTAATGTTCAGGTTTCATAATCCCTCACCGTCCTCCGTTGACCAAATTCTTATGCAGTCGGCGATGAAACTACCATTAAAACATGATCTATTATCTGAGGGCACCAATTGTGTGCATGAGGACACCAATTGTGTGCATGAGGACACCAATTGTGTGCATGAGGACACCAATTGTGTTCATGAGGACCTTGTTGACACTAACAGTGATTTTGATGTTGAAATTGATGGTGATAAGGTGAGTTTATTCCTTATTTGTCTAGTATATATTCTGATAGATATTATTAAGTCAACAATCTGTGGAGAAGACTCTTCCACGCATATGTGTTATAACAGTCAACGGAAGTTTAGTCATGAAGGAGATGATGCTATGAAAGGAACTACTTTTTTCAAGTAAGTTTCAGATTCAGTTTGATATGAATACCAATTTAATCTCTTGATATACTACCGCAAAGGTATTATTGTGATTAGTTAAGACTAATTAATGCGTTAACATACATAGTGTTGTTTAGGGAGTTTGTTTTTTCACCAGCAGTCTCCATATATGTGGACTATCACGGAAAGAACAAAATAAATATGGAAAAGAGTGGTGCAGTAATGGGTACGCTTTAAATTTTGTTAATACAATCTCGTTGTTGAACGAGCACTTATAACGGAATTTTTGCATAACGGTGTTGTAGGCGTGCTGAAGGGTATCGGTCAATTAAATCGTACTGAGATCGTTTTGAAAGAGATAATCCATAGGAATGGCTTGCTAGGTGCTGGACGATGTATCAATGTATGTTATTAATATATATTTTTAAATTTTGTATTTTGAGAACATTTTTTTTTTAGTTTGCAATCAATGAGTGGGCTGACGACATTATTTCCAAACTTCCAAATGTTCTTGCTTCTTATGGTCCCATTAGCCCTTTGGTTCAAATAGGTATATTTTGGTTATTACAATTTTAGGCAGAAACTCGAACAGTTGGTTACTCATATCCGTTTATTTAAAACTACCAATCTTCAGGTAAGGGTGTCTTGGATCTCTTTTGGTTACCAGTCGTTGAACTGCGGAAGGAAGATGGTCATGTCGTTAAGGGAATACAGAAGGGTATGGGTTCTTTTGGTCTCTCTTCAGCCGCTGGCATAGTTGGAATAGCCCAAACAGTTGTGGGCGTTGTACAGGTTAGGGACTTTGTTGATTTATGAAAGATATTAAAACCAATCATTCATTATTCAAGATGTTTGCTGAATCGGTTTTACATGAAGTCCAACCCAACGCACCATACTTGAACCAAAGAAACCGTCGAGCTGTTGCTGCTCGTGCTGCTGCACCATCTGATCTACGACATGGAATGCAGCTAGCTTATGACATAGTCGCTGATGTAACTTACTTAAATACTGTTATGAGAAAAATAACGCGAATAAATAAATAATTTTTAGGGAGTCCGCCAAACACGATCTGATCTCGAGTTAGCCGCTCAAGAAGATCGTGCATCAGGGCATTCTTCATTACGTAGTGTGCTGCGTTTTGCGACACCGGCAGTTATCAGACCTCTAGTAGTTAGCAGTCAAATCAGCTACCAGATTCTTGGAGGTCATAATTTTTTTAGCCTTAAAGTTTATGGGAGCTTTACTATTATGCATAATCATGCATTAGTACAGGTCTCCGTAATCAACTTCGTCCAGATGTCTATCAAGATGAGAGACATAAGTGGCGAGATGAAGAGATACCAGGTGGAAGTGGACGATTTTAAAATGTTTAAGATTGGAATATATATAAAGAGATCGACTACCTCGTTGCTTTAAGAATTAATATGGTAGAAAAAGTCGACTGTAAATAGTCTAGATATTTTGTAAATTCTTTTTTCTCAGATTTTTCGTTGTTTTCGTTACACAGTGCACATTAGTGCTGGTCTCAGTCTTTCATTCTTCATGTTCTTCGCTTATTTTAGATGATAAGCCTTCTACTGATTTTCTGGCCCGTATTAGATTTTCTTTATCTAGTATTATTAATATTTATATTCGGATGTATATACGTACTACATTTTTAAGCTTCTGAATGGAACGAACGAGGTTATAGTTTTTTAAATAGAATAAAATGCTTTGTTTGTTAATATTTTAAAAATTTATCCTTTACTAAGCAGCTCGATCTACCACTAAGACAAGGTTAATAATGTACTACATGAATCGAGCCAGTAGCAGATCGGAACCTTGTGATAGATTAATGGGTAACTGTCAATAACTGCTCAAAAACAAGCAGAATGCATCAGTACATTTTTTTCCGTTTCCTACATTAAAGTGTTGAAATAAGCTATTAAGTAAGGATGGTGATGAAAATGTGCCTCTGGCCGGCAAGCAATATAAGAAGCCGTGCTTTATAATGAATTTTTCAGAATCGGTGCTGTCATAATACATTTGCTTCTGGTGTGCACTTTCTCGGTCATGGTTCATCTGTTCTTGTTACTGCAAACCCATCATCAGGAGAATTAAATTTGCGTCTATGGGACACCGTTCAACCGCGAAATAGAGCTGTGTTCAAATCGTTGACGTTAGTATAAAAATTCCTGTGGTCCATAGAAGCTTATCAAAAAAAAGTGAATCATCCTGACGTTTGGAGGCTGCCGAGGCACAAACTGATCATATATTCGCCAATGCTAATCCAATAGCTAAAAATGTACTCGATCATATCTACGATGTGAGATTGGTCAGTCATCCTAATATTAGTGTAGGTCGCAATACTGCCATTTGGATCGTCGTCGAAGAACGTATAGCTTATGTTCCCCAAGACATCTACTCGTGAAGAAAGCGAGAAACTACTCCAAATTAAGTCAACTCTGGTAACCCGGGTAGTCGAGAGAAACTCGTGCTATCCGTCATTGTGCCAACTCAACACTACTTCATGACCATGAATAGTAGAGTAAGGTAGTGCTCGCTTTGTTCAGACATTTCTACCACCGGTAAAATGGCAA
>JAJAVP010000586.1:8302-18629 GCA_020740425.3 Heterorhabditis indica
AAATGAGATTAAGACTGGACTCTTTCAAAGCTATTACGCCTCATTTCAGAGATAATTAGATCGATCTGACGACTGAAAGCAGAAAAAAAAGCCTATCAGTTCGAGACGCACTGTACTAGACTTCAGTTTTAAGTAGAACTTACACACTAGCATGTGGTTTCTTTTTTGAATAGTCACATGCAAGTCCGAGGTCAGAAACGCGAACCTGAAATAAAAATCACAAGGAAGGTTAAATATATTTGAAATAAATTATTTTAGACGTAACCAAAACATTTATATCACCGTATAGTACTGAAAAAGAAGAATAAGAACAAAATATGTGATAGGATAAACGCAAATATTAATTTCTTTGCTTCGTATAGATGAACCCACATGCCCATTTTCGTCCAAGAGGATATTTGCTGGCTTCAGATCCCGATAAACGACGTATCGGTTATGCATATGTTCCAAACCGAGGATTACCTGAGTTAATGTCAAATTGACCAGTTAGGCTTCACATCTTTTTTATCATACTATAATCCTGCTAATAGTTTTAAAAGATAATAAGAACTATCAATGAGTCAACAATATTTACAATTTGTTATAACTAAAACAACTAATTTAAAATAGACTTTAATAAGATATCAATATAGTTAAATATAAAATAACTGATATGCAATTTTATGTTTTATGTCTCAGTGAGAAACATAAAACATCTTAGCTACTTCTACAGTGGGGTCGCGCAGTGAGCAGTCTTTTTTGACGGGAAAATTTCACTTCTGAAAATGGTGAATTTGGTATGCAGGAGATAGGAAATTTAATGCTAAATTTTGTTCTTTAGATTTGCAACATTCCTATTTTGAAAGAAGTTATGGGCGAGAGAGCAAAAAATATCACTCAATTGCTATTCTGTACAATTTGCGCTGCTCACTACGCGACCCCACTGTATGCTTTCTCTTCAGTAACCAACATATGTGGCATAAAAACCTTTCTTTAAAAAAAAATTGTTGCCATTATACCCTACCTCAGAGGCGTAAAATAACATTTCCTGTTCAGTGAATACGCCGTGCTGGGACAAGTGATAATGAAGATCTCCACCATTCATCAAATCTAAGATGAAGCACAACTTGTCAGGAGATTGGAAGGCGTACGTCATGCAAACTATGAACGGACAATCTTGCTAAAATGATTGTTATCTTATCAGAGCTACTTTATATTTTTTCTACTCTTAATAATGCAAATAATTAAGATGCTCTTTCAATAAACTCTTCGGCATAAAAAACATTGTCATTTAATAAACAATATTCTCACGTGCTTTAATCTAATTTTCATCTAAAAATAAATACTAATGTTTTGACAAACAGTAAAAATTAAATATTTAATGGACTAAAAAACATACGCCTGTAGACACAAGGCTGAGCATGATTCTCTCATTAAGGGCTAATGTTTCACCTTGCTTCATCTTGATTCGCTTCTTGTCCAAACACTTCATCGCATACCTCAAATAGCATCTAGTCATTCTAGGTAAGTTGTGGTCAATTGCTAATGGAATTGACATTTAATCCGTATAGTTTCAGAATTTCCCGTTCAATATTGTGACCAAACTAAAGTAGTTTATAGGATGTTGTTAGTGCCGTAAAACCAATAGACAAAATTACTTAATAAACACTTACAAAACGCGCAGACTCCCACTGAATATATATATATATATATATATATATTAATAGAGGTAATTTAGCTTCAACTCGTCTAATCCCATGAATATGTTCTTCTACGTCTTTAAGACTTTCATAGTAGAAGCGAAATGTTTCAAAGCAAATTAAAGTAGAGAAAATGGTAAACACTGTGCGCAATCGCGGTAGAATGTCAAACATATAAAATAACTCCACAATATTCCCCGAAAATTTCTAGATAATTGATCTGCCATATTTTATATTATATCGTGGTAGAACCTCACTATCTTTCATTAATCAATAAAACCCTCATTGACATAAGATAACTAATGTATTTACTGGTAATATTACTAATTAATATTAGAATACAACTTTCAAAGATCTCATGTCCTATAGTTCTCAGGTATCTTACATGGGATAAAAAGTGTTATGACAAGTTAAATCCGTACAACTTCCCTATCAGGCGAATTGAATATGTGCGCCACCCATAATGGTTTAAATCATTCTCAACATCCGATTTGCGCAGAGGACCTAATGGGATAGGTACATTCATTTCCTATAGGAAGACACAAAAAGCAGACATGTTGCAAAGCCTATTCCTTTTGCGATGCGAATAAACTGCTGATTAGAATGCGTACGTATCCGCAATAGCTGTTCGATACTCACGGTACTAAATTTTGCTGTTAACTCAAAGTAACTCCGACTCTTTATTACAATTTCGCCATTAAAATTCTGTATTTCTTCTACTCTCTCTTTGTTACGTATCAAAGATAACAACAGCACACAGTATACTAACATTTTGCCAGTGTCAGCCTTCCGACATCCATAAACTTCTCCAAAGCCTCCTCGGCCAATAATACGATGAACTGAGAAGTCATTCATCGTTAACTGCATGTTAAGCTCCAAATTCTTCCACTGACAAAATCTTGTGAACTTTTCACTGAAATGATACTTACTTTTCAGGTGATGAAAACTAGTGCTATCAAATAGTGTTTGCAATGTTTCTTGTTTCAATAGTTATATAGATCTTTTGCTCTAAAACGTAATTTCAAGAAGGAGTTATGGAGTTTCGTTTCTAAATTCCCCGAGGAAACTATAATTCTTTAGGACTGCTGCTCATAATAGTTCATTATAATTTAGATCTTAATAATTTATCTAGTGATTTTAAGTCAGAATTAAAAATTATGTCTTTTCTTTTCTCTTTGAACCTTGTTATTCCTTCAATTTATAATAGGTAAGATCGATTGGCTGAGCGCCATGTGTATGTGATGAATGATTCAAGTGCCAGTGGCGCTGCATCCAATTAAAGGACCAGTTGACTAGAAAAGCTCAGTGTGAGTTAAATGTCATGTCTGTCCAATGTTCAATCGGCATCATTCTGGGCATGCTTCGTACCACACAGAAATAGCGTCGAGTCAATTATACTTGATATACTAAAATAATTTCAACAGTTTGTTAATAACTCAATAAATACAATAGCGTACCTCTCCAAAAATTTCTGAAATATATCGCCTTTGAGTTGATCACAAATTTCCACCACGTATCTCTGAAAACTAATTTATAAGTTTAAATATACGGTAGACAGAAAAATGGTCGATTTTAAAGGTCTTATATCTTGCTTCGTCGCAACGAAAATTTTAAGGAACGTTTATAGCTTTTCAGCTGTTTTAACTTCAGTAACATATATTATATATGCAAGGGAAAGCCATCAATTTAATGAAGCAAAAAATTTTAAAATATTTTTTCTAGTTATAAGCATGTTTTCTTGTGTCTTCACGGCGCCTGCTTTTCTATCATCTCATTCCTAAGTATCAGACTGACGTTATAATAACCATATTATTTGGAATTTATTGAAAAATGGAAACAATNAAATGGAAACAATTTCCAATATACAGGGCGGATAAAAGAAAGGACCGATTTTAAAAGCGTGTCCGAAAATTGGAAATCAAGCTTTCTGATTGTGTTTCTCTCACTAGCATATGCTGCGCGTGAAAGTCATAACTATCGATTTCGTGAGAACATTATAAGCTATTTTGAAAGTGGATTCACCTCCAATGTTGAACTCGATCAAAAACTCATTGAAGTGTGAGACGAACTGAATGCGGAGATGTGCAAAAGCTGATGCTCAGAATTCAAAGGAAGAATCCAGATAATTATTGCCGCGAAAGGACGATACAATTGCAACACAACAAAATTTGAACTTATGACGAGAAAGTATTATATAGTTTTTAATGAGATATGTTAAACACTATTTTTAGTTGTTTGAGTAACGAAAACCAGAGATAAAAGAGACTGAACGCATGTGAAAAAAGAATGGATGTTCTCACGAAATCGATAGTTATGACTTTCACGCGCAGCATATGCTAGTGAGAGAAACACAATTAGAAAGCTTGATTTCCAATTTTCGGACACGCTTTTAAAATCGGTCCTTTCTTTTATCCGCCCTGTATATTGGAAATTGTTTCCATTTNATTGTTTCCATTTTTCAATAAATTCCAAATAATATGGTTATTATAACGTCAGTCTGATACTTAGGAATGAGATGATAGAAAAGCAGGTGCCGTGAAGACACAGGGATCTGAAATCAAGTGAATTCCGTGACAACGCTGCATGTTAGATTTTCCAGAGAAAAAGAAAGTCTCGATGCACGCCAAAATTCGCTATATTTTCTTCCAAATCTTTCGTTGCTTCAATGAACTTATGATATATCCCACCTATGCTTGTACTTATTTTAAATAAGAATTTACTCTGAAATGCTCATTCTAGCGTATTTTGGTCGATCAGTTGTTCGTTCAAAAAGAAACAACCAGTTCGTTAATTTTAAATATACTGCAAACAGAATTCTTTAAGTGAAAATTGCTCACTTGAAATAAATCAGGAGGAACACTGCCTTTGAGCAAATGATACTGTACATGTTGCAGTGAATCCTTTGAATAGTTCTAAAACTTATTTATAAATAGACATAGTATTTTAAAACCGCAAATTATCACTGGAAAATCTCAAATATGTAAATGACTCACATGAGAATGTGCCAGCATTTCTACCATAATATGATGATCATAAATTTCCCTAGCCTTTGTCAATCGTTCTTCTGGTGTTTCCATCTTCTCGTATTCTTTGATCTGAAAATGTTATAAATAAGAGGCTAATAATTATCCGGTATATTTGAAAGCAATGATTCCATATTCATAATATTTTATTATTCGATATACATTTAAATGAAGTTTAAAGATTTGACTACTTTTAAAATGATTTCTCATTAGTTCTAGGCCATAAATCACATGATTCCAGACATCTCAAGGCGCGAATTTTTTGCTGTTTACGAGCTTAAGCCGCAGTAATATGAGGTTTGTTTCGACACCCGCCATAAATACGAAATATTCTAAGGAGAGATTTATGGTCAAGAAATAACTTCTGTTGGCTTGAAGTTTCTGAGGTAAGAAAAGTGAATAACGAGCCCAATACTGAAAGAGAATAAAGTTAACTATAGCAGTGCATTTATTCTTTCATTTATGAAATAACATTTCATAGTGGCACTGATCCTACATATTTCCAGTAGCTCAATATTTAAAGAAGAATTGAAAGAAGCCAATGTTTTGAAAGAATGTTAGTTTAATAAAAAGAAAAACTTAAACCATGTAGTTAGACAGAAGATCAAGTGAATGTTAACTATTACTGGAAGACTTCTAACTGAGTAACTTACCGCTTCATAGAATTTAATTTGAGGGCACGCATTCTCCGCAACATTTTCAGCGAAATCTTTAAGCAAAAGGAATCCAAGCTTCTGATTGAAAATCTTCTCAAACTTGATCTCTCCTGTCTTTTCGAGATACTTTTGCATAATACTTCGAACACTGAAATCTAATGGATTTATGATTTAGACAAAGATTATCAGTTAAGAAATAAAAAACCAAGCAATTCTCAGGAAGGGATTACTCCTTGTTTCTAGGAAACAATAGCTTATAAACATATACAACTACTCAATAAAATCATTCTCTTATTTCTTCTTTATGTTTTTGTCTTTTCTCTACTTTTTACTACTTAGCAACAAGGCAACCGAGTTGAGTGTTGTCTCTACTCGGCTGTCCAGATTAACTTCCGTGCGCCTTTTCAAATCAGAACAAGCTCTTTTGCCGCTGATTTGCACATAGAAATAGGAGTATTATATACCAATAAAAAACTGAGGTATAAGGAAGGATATTTATGAAATTATTCTCATTTTTTGTTTCCAATCTGAGCAACAATTTTTAAAAAATACAAATTCAAAAACCGCTGTAATTACTGTAGATGTAATCTTATAACTATTTAGAAGCTGTTCCTTGTTCCCAGAATTAACGCAGTGAGAATTAGTGCATATATAGATAGAAAAAGTTTGCTTTAAACCACAAGACCTTAGTTTTAATTAGTATTTAATCAAATAACTACCTGAACTATAGTCTGGATATCACCACTTAATACTACTGCTTCTATGAACAAAAACCCTTTACAGACTTAAAGTGACAGTAAATTCTCTTTTCTTCACTAATAGTTTCATCAGTTCTGCACAGACTAGCGTTCTCACGAATAGCAATTGGGGCTAATTAAATGGAGTGCGGCCATCGTGCTCGTCCCAGGAATATCGATTAAAATAAGATAAGGTGTGAAAGTGGGGATTAAAATGTTAGTTAAAATAGTTGAATAAGAGAGCTTTACTAAGTATTTAGCACTATTGCACGAGAACCGGTTTGAAATTTCCCATTTCTCATGAGCATATTAAAAATCATACGAATAAACCCCATTTTCACCCAATTATTCGTTAAATCTTGAATCTAAAGCTTTAATTTTGATCAATGTATTAAGTATGCTATCAACAGTTTGTTCCTCATAATAGTAACAACATGTCTTGTCAACAGAAGTAATTGGCGAATCCGCGTATCGGATTCGCACGACACGTGAGCTGAATGAAGGCCAATTAGCGGATAAAAATGGAAGAAATATATGGTTATAAGTTAGCAATGGTAAAAGTAGGGAATAAAGTCTTAAAAAAATATCACACAGACTGCCACATGGAAAAATTTACATAATTTAATATACATATAATTTCTAAATTAAGCAATCTCAGTGAACTGATTTTATTATTTTGTAGTACCATTAATGGCTCTCTTTAATTACCTTGGATCGGGAAGAACTATTCTTTTGCTAGCACGGGCAGCTGGTTGACTGCGACTCTTCTCCATTGCCATCAGGTAGCTGACATCTGCCAGCACTGCCTCCAAATCCGCCATCCTTCACTAGAAAAATGACACTGACGGACGGCGGAATCTAAAAGTATCGAATATTATGTCCGGAAACATGAATATAGAGTGAAGCGCACGTTAATCAACGTCAGTACGCTATTACTGAAAAATTTTAATAGCGAAAATAATTTTAGACTTTTTTTAGTTATAAATTCATATTAAATGTAAGTATTGGAAGTAGAATATCTATTAGTATTCTAAAATATTGCATTTCACTATTCTGTGCAATTAGTTTGTGCAGAGTATAATAATATTATATATTAAGGGTGTAAATCTGACTAGCAAATATCAACGGATGAGGTGTTAATATATTGATCACTCTACGACACGATGCCTAGCTGTAGTCATTTTTACAAAGTGCATTCATTAACGCAGTTTACACGATTGCATAGTTAAATAGTCAATCAGTACATATGACATTATTCCAATAAAGAAAACGACATACTTAGTTTTAATCCATACGAGTATAATTTGAAGAGGGCAAATTTTGCGCTTATTGTGAATGTTTGTAAAGAAGCTATACGGATGCAGAGTAATATTTCTTAACTAACTCATTTAATCTTAACTGATGAGCACATCCAACAATATAGTATGTGGCAAACTATTTTATATAAAGGATCCATCTAATCCGAAAAAAGCAATACTCATTTTCTTCCCATAAATGCTGCTAACAGGTTTTAATTTTCTATACTTTGTATAGAATGTGTAAAAATATAATTACGCTATCATTTCTTATTAATAAATACTAGCAATGAAAGTAAGAGATAATTATAATGAAAAAATACTAATGCCTTCCAAACGGCTATCGTACTAAATGGCATTTGTCACTAATGATTCCACTAAATAACCACTAATTCATCGAGAAAAATCATATGTTCAATGAATGAAATCACTTCTTAAGGGAGTTGACACTACTAAAATATCCCAGACAAAAGGAAAACCATGGTCCTAAAAAACGAAACGGCTTTTTAAACGCATAATATGACAACATATAACTATTCCTCCTAAAAAAGTCACCCTAATATACTGCTTGCCGCAAGATAGCTTACAGTCCATTTCTTCTATGTATTAACTACTGAGCAATAGTGGCGATGATCTAGTTAACATGACTAGAAGATTACTACTAGATGTTAGACATAAGAGCCACAATATGAATCCAGCATAAAAACGAAATACCATTAAAAAACAGAGGACAACATGAGTATGATGATGATCAGTCGTTCCTTACCTGCCAGGCTAGAAGGGCGCGGATCGATGGTGAGGCATGCGCCCGTCTCTGACCACTCTTCTTTCTCTACTCTCTAACTGCAGCCTCAGGGCACGCCTCAACAAGAAATATTAAAGCACGGTGATATATACAATCGAGTTAGGGAGCAACCAAAGAGAACAAATTTAAAAAATTAAGGAAAAAAAAAAGATATCCAGCACATGTTTTAGTCGATAGCGAAAACGGCTGATCCATCGTCTTCTTCGACGTTCTAACGAGTGCCGAAGTTAAACAAGGCGGAAGTCGGCTACCATTAATATATTTTCTTCTCCTTATTATAATATATCAATATTGCATTAGGTTATCGAAGTCTTCCCTGTTCTACTTGCGAATTTACAGACGGCCTTGATTGTCTTTCTCATCTGGCTTTCAGTCCTACTATTTTTGTTCTTCTAAGAGATTTAAATCTGCCATATATCGATTAGGACAGTCAAACTTTAAAATATCAGACACATCGACTTCTGACGCTTCGCGGTTTCTCGATTTTTCCATATCTTATCCGTTGTCACAAGTTGTTCGTCAACATACACATCTATCGAACATCCTTGATCTTGTGCTTACCAACAACTCTGATCAGTTGTTTGATCTTTCCATGTCTACTCCTTTTAGTACTTCAGATCATAATATTATATTTTTTCTCCTCGATGAAGTTCCCATTGGAAAGATAGGTTTCGGGTATTCCATGATTTTAGTAAAAGTGATTACGATGGTCTTTGTCATGAACTAATTTCAGCAGACTGGTAGTCTGAATGACTTAATTTACCATCTGCTGATCAGTGCTACAATGTCTTCATTGACTTCTGTCGAAAACTAATTGACAAGTATATTCCCTGTCTAATATCTAAGCAATATACTACCATCCATCCACGTAGAATCCGAAAACTGCAAGCTAAAGTCGATAATTCTTACAGTACGAGGAAACAAATAGAAATTATAAATTCGTCCAATTCTCAACTAAAAAGAGAGCTAGCTCGTTTCAGGCTTATATCCGAAAACCGAATAGACACCAGGCGCAATATTAAACGCTGCTACCAATATTGAAGTTCGACACTAAAATTTTCAAGTCGTACTGGTGCCCATATAGGTGGATCAGGGAACAAGATAATATCCAAATTAGGTAAATCCGTTTTTTGCTGACCACTTCGAATCTCTATATAAAACACTATGATAGTAATGTTAATATTACACCTAGAACTTCAAGTATTAGTGGTTGGGTGAAATTAACTGTGAGGCTGTTTGCCGTAAACTTTTAAAACTCCAATCTCGTTTATTAACTTCGCCCAATTTTGTCCTCTACATCTTCCTAAAGAAAGCCACCTATAGCTTCATCCTTGCAGTGAAATCCCTCTCTATAGCGAACCGTAGTTCGTCCCATTTTCAAGAAAACCAACAAATCCGATGTTAGAAACAACTATCTATGCCTTATGTATTCAACTACTAAAGTAATGGAATGTATTCCTGGTAAAAGAATAAATGAATATCTAAATATTAACTCACTTTTATCTCAATACCAGAGCGGTTTTCACGAAAAACAATCAACCAGAACCGCATTAATGTCACGTGTTCCTCAATAGCAACGAGCTTTACACAACAGTCTTTTGTTTCGGTTTATTTTATAAATTATAAGAAGAGATTTGACATCATCCCGCTTCCACTTCATTTATAAAAAAAATGAAATTTAGATAAACCTTGAGTAGAATTTAATGTATGAGGAGCTCAAATTCAGACACACCGAGTTAGTGGAAAAAAAAGGATTTACGCGACATATATAAGGAATCACAGAGAATTATATCAAATAAGTAAATTGGTTCAAATTAAACAAGGTCTACCTGGGGCTTTCAAAGAAGTAAGACAAAATTCATAACTAACAGGTGGATAAGGGCGATAAATAATGATAAGACACGACAAGACGTTGTTCCTTCGATCCTACACACCATAATTAGTGCGCAAAATGCTTCGTTTAAATAAACTATCTTGCGTCTATGTGCAAAGCAAAAGTTAATATGAGTCCAATAATCAGTCAATTGCGACTACTTGCATCGAGCCGGATCCGAAGATTGCAGGTTCGAGTCCTGCCAGGGTCGAGAGATTTTAGTCGATAGCGAAAACGCACCGACCGATGGCTAGCTATA
>JAJAVP010000590.1:13412-23651 GCA_020740425.3 Heterorhabditis indica
TAATACAAATGTCTATTATGCATATAATAAGTTGAATGTTTCAATATTATTTACTTATCTCATCAAATAACTTCCCTATCTTAGTTTCAGGCATTTTGTAATTTTGCTGTTATATTAACTTCAACTTTAAAATGTTTGACACGTTGGAACAGTTTAATTGTATACAAAAATGTCTCAATTATGCGTGTTTTTAAAAGCAAAACAAATTCCTTATAGCTTTCTAAAGATTTTCTAATAATTTAACAGTATTGTAACTGAAAATGCTGATGAGGATATAGGGATGTTTTCTTTTCATAAATTTATTTGTTTTATTCATTGATAATGTTATCGGATATTTGGGGATCTATTTATTATTTCAATTATATCACTGCTACACTCCATGAATAATTTTGGCTTTGGTAAAAAGTACCCATTTTTCATTTCCGAAAATAAGGATTGTTGCAATGCAGTGAAATAGTTGTTATAAAATTATTAGAATACTATCGTTTGAGATTGCATATCATCAGAGAAGAAGTTATGGAAAAATGAAAGATTTGAAGGAATTATTCTATATAAAACAGTGGCTTTTATAGTCTCATAACATGGAAATAATAATGGAAAAATTTTAAAACTGGTATTTTATAGATAATTAAGCATCTGAATCATAAATTTATGAAATACTAGCAATATTGTTCGAAAGCGCAGCTATATTTTCTATTTTCTTTAGTAAAATACTGTTAATGTTATAGTGTATTTGTAAAAGTAATTTTTTATAATGCACTAACAGTGCAATTATTTTAATAATGTCATATATATTAGTGCTCGAGAATTAAAAAAAATCTCTAACTGGAAGCTTCTTCCCGAGTGATTGAGCATTTTTGTTAGTAATTGTTTTTGTTGTCTATTATTTCATTGAATCATATGATTGCTTTAGCTTTAATTTCTGAAGTAAATTGTATTTTAATCATACCGTTGCTTCTTCCTAAGGAATAGTTAAAAACTTAGCTAAAACATGAATATTTGTATAAGAGTTAGTCTTATCAGTTTTGACTTTAAAAGCATTTTATTATCACCCGGTGCATTTTATTTGTTTTGGTGAATTTCGTCCTTGTGTATTTTGGGGATTTAGAGCATTCATGATTTTATTTTGTCAGTTATTTTATGTTGTGTTCTAGGCCAATATGGTCTCCAGTTTTATGAAATATATTCAGTTACTATATTGGACAAAAGTTGTTTTTGCTTACCACATCGGTGAGGAGAGGTTTTTTAAATTAAATAAAAAGGTGGGTTTTATAACTATTATTAGTATATTGTTTAAAGTAACATTGCATCTAATATAATCTAAATCCAATTACAAACCTTATTTTAATACAGAAATGCGCCTCAACTTTTCATGAATTATATTAAGTAAGCCATCACTGATAAAGGTGTTCAGGGCTTTCCCAGTGTTCTTACGGAACCACTCCTAGTGGATTGTGGTGTACCAATGTGTACTGGAGACCTTGCTCCCATCTATTGTTTTGGAAAAATCATATCAAATTCTTGGCAATTAGGACTTCAGGACTCGTGTCCAGGATCTAAGCTAAAATTCAAACCTCATATTGTAATGGAAAATTATAATAAGTGAGGTGGTACAATGCCTAACTTTATCAGATATTTAATTGAAGGTGATTTGTCATTTACTGGTTTTTATTACGAAATTTTCAGGCTTAAATATCCCATAAATCGTTTGGAATTTGAGTTATTCTGCAGGAGTAACTTTGAAAATGTGTCGTATTTGGAAAAGGTAGCTTTGAAAGACTGGAAGATTGACGCCGCATTTTTAACAAAACTTTCGGACTTAAAGCACATGTGTGTTGTTTAAAATTAATTATCATAATACCAGTAACATATATATATTTGTATAAAAACACTTAAGAAGAAGTATTGATAGTATTCGTCCTTGTGTAATCTAACCTTTGGTTTCTAAGTCACTTATTAAACCAGAATGGTTAGTATTAATTTATAGTATTGAAGTTATAACTCTTTATTTGTATAGGTAGAAGGTATTGTGGTTTTCAGAAAATTGGCTACGGAACTTCATCTTAAGTGGGCTGAGCTTGCTCGTACATTTACAAAAGATGTTCATAATAATAGCGAACTTTATCCGGTTGTTCCTGTTAAAAATCCCTTTATTGTTCCTGGCGGACAATTTCAAATTTACTTTTATTGGGACAGTTACTGGATTCTTAAAGGTATAGTGGAAGATGTAGCTGTTTACAGTAATTCTTACTAAGCAATATTTTGTCATAATGACTGCTTTTTATAGGTCTTTTAATTTCGGGGATGCTTCAAACAACTCAGGGAATAATAGAAAATTTTGCAAACATCATAATGGCGAATGGCTTTATCCCAAATTCTGGGAATATCCAGCAAGTTTTTGATGTATTGTGCATTTTAAAATGAATAGTTATTTCTTGTAATTATAAATATTTTACATTAGACTATCTCGTCGCACGCAGCCACCTCTGTTTATACACATGGTGCAAGACTATTACAACTACACAAAGGATATCAGTAGTTTGAGGAGATGGGTGCCTGCGATGGAGAGAGAAATGCATTTTTGGCTAGCAAACAGAACTGTAACTATTGGGTCAAAAGATTATTCTAGGAATCTTTTTCTTTTCAAAGTTCGTTTAAAACTATTTGTGCTCTAGAATTTTTCGAATTCAAATTCTTGTTTGGTTGAATTGTAATAGTAGATATTTGCACTAAATTGATTCTAGGTGGAAACGACTTGTCCACGACCAGAAAACTTTATGGTTGACTATCAAATAGGATTAAACAGTACAGATCCGGAGTCTACATGGAAAGCTATTGCTTCTGCATGTGAGAGTGGATGGGATTTCAGTACCAGATGGTTCGACCATCATGGAGAAAAGCGATGTAAATTTCATTTCTTTGATACTCGTAGTTATTCCACATTAATCTCCTAATATTCTAATAGCTTGAAATGGTATTCTCTATCACTTATGTACTTAGAAGGTTAATGAGGCTGAGTTGGGTGTTATAATCGTCTGTTTAGCAGTTATTAAATAAATAAGCAAGCGTAATCGTTCGGGTTAGTTACATTTACTTATAACTTAATACAAATAATATTGTTTATAGAACATTTTATATAGACGGGGATGATTCAAGGATTACTCTCCGTTGTATATAGATACATTTTCCCTAAAGACAATTCTTTTTAGTCTCAAAGTCTTCTATTCGAACCCACACTATTGTTCCTGTTGGTCTTAACATCTTCATGGCACTAAATATGAGATACATATCGGATTTTCACTCACTGTTAGGAAACGAAAAGTTTGTTAGCTGATTTTTTCAGTACTTTTCAGTATTATTTCCTAGAGATTCTTGTTTTCTCAGGTTTAAAAACTAAAGAGTTATATAATGTCGAAATAATATCCCTAATAATAAAAGAAAAACATTTTGTAAGAGTGATTTTATATACATAACAGTGAATCAACTAAAATTCCGGATAATTCGCTTAATATTTTTATTGGTTTTATTGTTTCAGTGCTTCTACGATTTATGAAAATTATTATAAGCAAGTCGTGGATGGTGTTAAAGATGTAATGTGGAATGAAACTGAGGGGTGTTGGTTCGATTATGATCTACAACTAGAGAAGCATAGGCAAGTTTTTAATTTGTAATGCTAATTTTAACATTAATTAGTAAGTTATTTTTTTATCTTTAATTAATAAGTTAAGGACTGAATTCTATCCTACAAATACATATCCACTATTACTACAAGAGATGAGACAATTTGCTGAAAGAGTAAACGATTATCTTGAAAAAAAGGACGTATATAAATATCCTGGTAAGTACTTGATTGTGAAATTAATTTTATTAACTGACAAGTATACATTTGATAATTTGTATAGGTATAGAAAATATATTTTTTAATAAAGAAAATATGTTGATATTAAATACAGTAGTGCTCGAAAGTTTTCGTAACTTTTGGAGGACAAAAACCAAAAGTGGTATAATTTGGCTAAAAATACAGTTCGACGTCTGAAATAAACAAATTTGCAACAGACTTAAAATTTCAAGTAAATTAGACTGTAACCTGATTTAAAAGTAAAAATTTGACTATTCACAAACTACTATATACATTATTAAATTTTTGAAAGGAACAGTGTTTGATCTATAGGTGGAATTCCTTCTACTCTTCCTGTTCCTTCTCAAGAGCAATGGGATTTTCCAAACGTCTGGGCACCTAATCAGCACCTATTCATTAAAAGCTTACTGGCTTCGGGACATTTTAATTTACTAGAGGTACATTGAAATGTTGAATTTATTTTATGTGTTTTGGTGAATTGGAAAATTTAGAGAGCAAAACAAGAGGCCCAGAAGTTCATAAATGTGGTGTACAATGGTTTGCTAGCTCCAGAACCTGGCGCTGTAAGTTCAAGATTTGAAATTAATATGGAATTTTTAATAATCAGTAACTTTTTATCACATGTAATTGCTTTCATTTATAGTAATCATTATGGTTGCTTTGCAATGTATGTGATGATTCTACTTTTAAACTGCAGCGTCGAGGTATTTGGGAAAAATATGATGCGAGGTCGTCGGAGGGTAGAGCGGGTGGTGGGGGGGAGTACTCTGTTCAAGAAGGATTTGGATGGACCAATGGAGTCGTTCTTGATCTTATTTGGATCTTTCGGGATAGCGCTGAAGGTTAATTTCATCTATTGTAATATAGGTATCATAGATAATATCGCAAACTTATTTCTATGTAATTTAGATGATCATTTTCAATTGGAATTCTCATTTTTCACGGGAGACGGTATGCATGCAGCATTCATCATTGGATTTGTCAGCGTAATGATTTTCATTGCTATTTGGTAAGTGTAGTTATAAATTGTGCAAACGTTTATATTTATTCCATGTTGGAACTAGTGTTTTGTTATTTTAACAAATTGAGTTAATTGGAAATATCATATTAAGGTTTACGCTTAGCGGAGTCACTTATGGGCGAGCTGTTTTTCTAATGAATACAGTGGCAACCCCTGTAGATATAGATTCAAGTCGACCACTTTTGGATGACTCTGAAGAGTAAACGCAAGTTACTGCCATTTATCACTACTTGTACTTCGACCTCTTATACTGAACCTCTATCACTTATCTTACTTACTATTATATAATATTCATGTTTAGAAAACAAATGGTTGTCATTGCTTTCGTATTGTATTGCCATATTTCATGTAACTGCTATCCAAGTTTATGATTGTATTAATCTGTGGCATATCAGATATCAAAATCATGATATTAATGTGGGTAGTATTCTAATTCACTTGCCTAGTCGTTTATCTAAGTGTTATAGAAGAAAAATTTTATCTTGTAATTAATGGCCACCATTGCTTAGCAGATACTTTTGCTTGAAGGACCTATTGTATATAGATTTGAATTTATAGCAAAATGTAGGAACTATTAGAAATAACATTTTAAAAAGAAGGCGGAATCAATCTGCTTTCAGTCATTGTTAATTAAGATAACATTACATTTGTAGATAATCATTCATACCTCGTCACTTTCCATGCTAAGTGGTGTTATTCTCTATATAACTGTGTTAATACAAGGTTCTAGAAATTATTCTTAGGTTGAAGATTCTGTTTTGTCCAGTTATAATAAATAACTCTCTCAAAGTTGTTAATTAATCAGTGTATTATTCACTGTTAGATACTAAACAAAGTTTTGTATGGACGACTTACATGTTTCTCTTCGTTAAATATGCCGAAATGGGACCACTGCTGTAAAGTACCTGGGATAGCCACCACAAGCCGTTTTCCGTTTACACCATCACGTAGTTCTTTGGTACTTAGAATAAACATTCTTAATAATGTAGTGATAATCAATATTAAGCAAGATAAAAAGTTGAATTTAAAAAAAATACATTTTAGTGAGGATCACAATACAACTCACTACTGTTGTAGCCATTCTTCTCCATTAGTTTCCTTATATTCATAAATAGTGGTAGTTGGTTCTTCTTTATCCTCATTGAAGAAAATAAATTGTAGTTTATCACGTTCTCGAAAGTTATAAGATTTAAGCAGTTTTTAATTAAACGAAAAATTCATGAGTTATAAGTTTAGCTGATCTTAACTCATTTATCAAATGGAAAGCGTCTTTATAATCCGAAAAAGAATCACAGTATTATACCCACTAATTAATCTTTTCATATTCAAATTTGTTATTTGTAGATAAGAACTATTCGCAATATAAACTTCCCCATCGAGGGCAAATGATGAGTTCCTAAGACGTCCGACCCAAATTCCAAAATAGTCGAGGGCTCCTACTAATGGCCCTGAAGCACCTGTTTTATATATATTATAAACAATTTTTAGAAGGAATCTAGATTTAGTATAGAAATTGGAATGTTCTATAGGCTATAATTTGAATATTCAATGGTACTCTTGATTATTAGTGTTGTAAGTCTTGATTATATTTAAATGGGTCAATCAGTAGTTACGTTGCTGATGTTTCATAGCTAAATTTGGTTTTACTGACTGATGAAATAAGCCAAAAATTGTTGTAATAATTATAGTTATATAATATAGACGAACAGAAGATGCTGAATATATTCTTTGCTAGTAAAGTTTTTATTCGTATTTTTTATTTTGATAACTAAAAAATTGAGGATGTCGCTGATGCTCTTATTACTGTTTATTTCATCCTCTAGTAGATGTGTTTTCCATCACTTACAGGCTATGTAAGACTTTACGACATTTTCTATACGATTCATATCAAATAGTAAAAAAAAGTCCAGATCCCTGAAGATTGATGGTACATTTATACTTTAAGTAAACATCTTATATTCAGGAATAAAAGTGATGTGCATATAAAATAACTTACACGATGCCAAGAAAAATAGTAATTTGATCATGACGGATGCAGTGTTTAAGTGAAATGTAAACTAGGTTCGTCTCTTTGCATTCATCATTCTTAACAAAGGAAAACGAGAGCGCTCCGATTAAAGATAACAATATCCAACCACAAACTATAGTAAATTTCCTATAATAATAATAATAATAGGTAGACAATTTTATGATAATCCTAGTGTATATGAAGTATCTACAGTTGTGTTTAATAGCACTATATTAATGTATATGATTGTGCTTGAAAACTATTTAAACTTCTACAGATCAAAACTGTGATAAGGTATTAAGGATATAATAAACACTAGCCTGGTTATATTGTAAGTGTTTAGTTTACTTTCACTACTCGTTTGGTAAAAATAAATAGGTAATAGTTGTAATTCTATTAATCTAAATTAAATCATGTAACGATTTTATAAAAACTCGCAGCGTAAATGTTGTCATTAAGCACGTTATGAAAACTGTTACATGATTTACGGTAAGAGTATAAACTGTTTAAGGAGAGTAAACTACAGATCAAAAGCTCAAGTGGTAGAGCACTTCTAGAAAGTGACCGAACGCTGGTAAGACCATAGTTAATCTCAAAATTATAGCTGTTTTCACTAGTCTAATCACTATTATGTGATCGTATATATTGTTAGGTATCATCGTTATTAAAGCTATATTGTTCAATATTATCTCTTCTAGCCACGTGTAAAGAAGCAGCTTACAAACACTTTTGATGGTGTCATCTACAGGTGATAAGGAGACATGAATCATATAACTGACAAAATTTTTGAGGCAAATCATACTTTAGTCCATCCTGCAATTTTACTAAAAGCATTTCGTGAGTTATTCATACTTTTCAAAAGGTGATTTTTGTTGTCTTCTTTTTACTAAGATTGAGGAATAATTTATTTTATTTACAATAAGTTAATTTCGTTTTTAGAACGATTATTAAAGTTCTTAAAAGAATATGTGGTAGAAAGTGAAGACTCCGATAGCCCAAAATTAATTGCTAGTGTCGAAAAAGCCATTATGGATTTGAGTAACAGATTGCAATCTGACAAATTAGGAGTTCTTTCTGCTCCACCTGGAATGAACATAGAAACTGGTACGTTGTATTATTTTATCGGGTATTATTACAGATTAAAGTATAGTGATCTTTGTTTATGTAAGTGGATTTATTATAATTAAGTATAAAAGTAACTATAGGAAAATGAGTGCTCTTGTTACATCAATTGTTTGTGCTGAAAGATGTTGTTTGCAGTTTAAATGCATGAAGATTTCAGACGTTCTTTAAATTTACAAAGAAATGATTAGCTAAATAATGTTATAAGTATACACATATATAGTGCGTTTTCAAGTTATTTTCTCACTAAAACACAGATTTAAATTAATTGTTGGAATATTTACATGTAGTGTAAATAAAACCTTTAAGCAAGTCTCGAATATAGTTGTTTCAGCCTATCTAAGTGTAACTTTATTAAATCAAACAATTTTTTCACTTATTATGATGCTCAAAGCAGAAGAAGATGATCGAGTTCCCACTAATAAAAAGGATGTGATATACAAAGGTCAGGACGTCACTTATTTTGCATAATCTAAGTAGTTTGATGAAAATTTAGCCAGTCTGTTTGAATATCGTATGCATAAAATATAAATGATCATCATATCTATTATAGCAAATAGGCTTTTAACTGCACAACATTGAACTTATCAGTACTCATGGCATTCATTCGTATTTAGTGATCTACATGCGCACCTATTTATAAAAATGATGTATTCTCACAGTATATTTGTCATTCTTAGGTGCATTTAATTAGGCTTTCCTTTAATTTTAGTTGTTTTCTTATTTCATACATTGATATTCTTTTTTAGTGTGCAATCGAGGCAATTTTATTGGCGTAGCAGAAGTTTCTGCAGACAGTGCGGTTGAAGAAACTCGTACTATTATTTACCATTCTAAACAGAAACCTTTGGGAGAAGCAGGTGAAGCGCCGGCATCAAAAAGTGGAAGGCGTCAGGAGCGAATGCGTGGCCGACACAAAACACTTAATGAGATGTGGATAAAATATGGTGCGAAATAACTTAATTTTTCTATTAGTTGACTTTACATAAATGATGATTTCCTAGACAAATTAATCAAACTTGCTCATAACGCAATGGATAAGGAAATGATTAGATATTTTGGGCAATCATTCGATGGTTACCATATTTTACATTACCCTGAAATGGTTGGGTGCGTACAAGAACTATCGACACCACGTGAGTATATGTATTTAAACCCACTGTTTTTCATCCTTTCCTAGCTTGACATTGTTACACATTTCAGCGAAGCATAGGATGTGGAAAAATGCCCAGCAATTAGCCATAGATATGATTCGTATTGATGAGCTTATGGAAAAAGCATGTGATTTGGAAACCAGAATTCGTGGACATGTGATCCGTTACAACTTTATCAAACTGGCAGAAAGAAAAAATGCAATAAAACCTTTAAAGGTAGGTTAGAAGTCGTCTCCTTATGCTAAGTTAAAGCATCACTTATAACTTGCTAAAGGGAATTAGTATCTTGTGAGTTGTTTTATTCCAATGATTTACTTTACAATACTTCGTAAGTATGCTTGATTTTCTAAACGACTCAGTATTAACCATATTTAGTCACTTATTATCTGTAGAAATGTACTTCTTTGTATTCGATGATACATATTGTATAAAACATGTAATGGATATGAAATATGCCACCTAATCTTGCTTTTAATAGGAATCTCTAAAAGAAAACATGAGAAATTGATTACACTAAAAAAAGTCGCATAACCTACGCTTCCCAGAAAAATCAAGAAAACTATAATATAGTGGTATTGGAACAAAATAGAATTTTGTAATCGATGCAATATGTGGTAGTCCTATTCTCCTAATAAATACAAGTTATATAAAGAGTAAGTTAGAACAGTAAAAAAGAACCAGAAGTTTAGTTAGTAACGTAAGTGGCAAATATCTAATCCAATGGATCAACAAAAAAATTTCAAGTCGTTGGAAGAAAGCAATCAAATATAAGTGTGTACAGTTCTGCTTCCTTCCTGACAAGTGCATTTTAAGAAATAAAAAAGCAATTATTTTTAGTGTTCTGATATCTGCTGGTAACTTAGTACTGATTTCAATACATATTTTAAAATATGAAAACAACTTCAAAACGACAGGATAGTACTGGTTAGTTGAGCTTTCCTAACTTCACATATGTTACATTACATATTATAGTGAAATACATCGAAATTTAAGTTTATCCTCATTATTGTTGCTTTAATTGTGCGGAAGTATGTATGGTGTTTATTTCCAAAGATAAAAGCCATTTAGACAAGCA
>JAJAVP010000594.1:3102-13190 GCA_020740425.3 Heterorhabditis indica
CAATAGACCCCAACACCTCAACTCGATTAAGTGCTATGGTCTGGGGTTCGTTCAGAGCTATGCTACTGGTTGACTTGGCGTTTGAGTAGACGAAGATAAACGGCACGGACTATAAGGATGTCTTAGGACACCATCGAGTCCCATGTCTTAAACGATTGTATAGTATATTCTATTGCACTCTATGTGCATATCATATTTATATCCCTACAAGTTGTGCTCCTTGATAAATAATATTTTTAAAGGCAACTTCCAAGATTCAGTAAACACAATAGACTTCCCATAATTATTATTTTTGGCACTTTGTACTGCAACTGATCTAGAAGCTAAGTTATGATTTTAACATAGGAAACTCATATTGGGGTTATATGTTTACACTTCAAGCTTTGGTGGTGTCAGAAATAGTTACATTTCGTATTAGATGTAATATAATAAAGTTGATGAGTTTAACTGTGAGTTAGCAAAGGAGTTTGTTATGCTTGTTTGTATGAGAACACATTTTGCCCACATACGGTCCTGGCAAAAGAATATGAAGCGGACGATGCGAGTACTAGACTTGGCACAGCTGGGAAACCTCCTAGCCGTCCTTGTCTCAGTTCTGCTCTGACTCTAGAAGCCTAATAATTAATGAAATTCTTTATTTCCACATGAAATCTAGCGCATTCAGTGCAAAGGCATCTTCCGACTCAGCAGACTCGATTCCTCATCGACTTCTCATGTATTTCGAGGGCGGTACCCGCTTCGTTCAGTCCTTCTGCCAACTTCCGAGCAATAACACGTTCCCTGGGAGAATCGTCCGAGCCATCTGCATGTAGTATTTTATTTCGCACGATAACTTCAACAGCCCAGTTAAAATTTGCGTTTGTTGGAAAGCAGTAAACGACAGTGTAGTTGAGCGCATCTGAGATGCATTGACGACCTCTGGCGACAACAGACGGCAGCACAAAGCCCTGTATTTCTAGCACAACTTCGCCGCTTTCGAAGAAACATACTCACCTGCGTAGCCACTGGAGGCTATGCGCCAATAGGACGGGTGTTGGGCGGTTGGGAAAACTAGCTGGTACATCTGTCGAAACCGCAAACTTAGTGTGGAGGCGGCGCGAGGTAAACAACACACCTTCCGTCTACTTTTAGTATAAAATTTTCAGTTGACATTTTAAAATAAATACCATGGTACCCATTCTTAAATGCCATGCGTAGTAACAGAAATATCCTGTCGTAAGCAATAATGGAAAGCATATAATGAACATGTTCAGACATTCTCTAAACGCTTGAGCGTAGTTTTCCTAAATGACAAGGCGTTAAATGCTAATGGATTTTAAACATGTAGTGCTTTATCTAGTTATTATGCAATATATCACACCATTTGGTCAGTAATTCGAAGAGTTGCAGCACTTCCATTAATTTAGCTAATATTTCTGTACAATATCCTTAGATTAATATGATAATGTGGGACTTACATCTCCGAATGCTTCGCTCGTCTGATACCAAAACTTCATCAGCTTGCCAATGGAAGAATGAATTTGGTATATCTAAAACTAACAGTTCATTGCACTAAATAGCTTGAGTTATGAACTCAATAAGTTCTACACTCGTGCAACTACTTCTACTTTGTAGCAAATTGTGAATGAAACTACATAGCATACATAAAAACGAACCATGTGACACACAATACACACTCTTCTTATTTAAAAACCCAAACAAACCAGAAGGATTACTGGAACGCTTTTAAAAACGATCACATGAGCAGGCGACATCGGTGTGGCGAATGATCTCAGTCCCTCCTTCTCCTTGAAAACGCTGCATAGATCGATGTAGAATTCCCGGTAACCTTGGAAAATGTTTACAAATAGAAGCATATTTCAAAAACGCGTACTTTGGTATTGAAATAAAATCTTGTTGGTAAAGTCATAAGCAATAAAAAATCTCCTGTATTTATAACGAAGCCTTGCTTTGTCAAGAACTAGTTCGTGTATAATGCAAAATGGCTAAACACCAAGCCAATAATAGGTGCTAACGGAAAAATACAGGAAAAAGCACTTTAGATGTTCTCTCTTTCATACAATAGGAGTGGGACCCATCCACTTCCATACTCTTCAGGCATTTGACTACGCGACAGTATGACAGTTCTGGATGTGAATGGGTTAGAAGAGCAGGCACCTCACTAAACTTACCATAGACATGTACAAATACAAATACGATCATTGCATTATAGGAATAGCCCGAGAATGCCTGCATCTGATTCATTATTGCATCCGCTGTTTTAGGAAACTGGAAACAAGATACTTTACTATGCCCAGTTGGCCTTCTAGTTATAGATTTCAATTATTCTATTATCGCGGTTTTAGATAGTGTCACCAATTACATAATAAATTTTAATAAATGTCCAACTTATTATTTATACTATTTCTATAAGTAGCTTTGCTTCTTTATCTTTGAGAATTAACTCCAGAAACTGGAACCATATAAATGTGTCCTACTATAACTTAATTTTGTCTTAGAGGTGATAAAGTGCTCCACCGGTATTCAGTAGTATTTTATTGCTTATTTCAGCGATAGAGCTTCAAAATACCTTTTATCTAGGGTAATTTATGAATACTTAGTTAATACCAAAAATTATTTCTGTAATATTACTTCCCAAATAAGCCTTGAAAATTTGAACGTAGAATTGATATGTAAGCGATGACTCTCAAGTATCTTCTCGCTCAACGTTTTAAGACGGAGATTTTTGTAATTCTATGCACTGGTTTTGGACCAGCGTCTAATTTCCGAGCAGGCACACGTCAACATTGCCTCTTCTCTACAGGAATTTTTTGCCTTGAAAATAGTCGTCTTATCAACAGTGGACGGAAAAGGCAACGGAGAAGTTGCAAAATATGGCAAATCTTGAGTCCAATATCTGTAGCTCTAGGTGTCCAGCAACTCTCTAGCTTTGCCACATCTCTATAGAGAATGACGTTCGTAGCCAGATCAAGTTTGAGGTAGAGCAGCTCAAGAATGTAAGTTCTAGATCTGTGTTCAGAATTGAAAAATTCACATCCTGGAAGAAGCTGTAAGCACAGTACTGTGTCATCAGTTACTTTATATAATCGAAATCCTACAGCCCTACCGTGTATAACATCATTAATTTAATTTGAGAACCTTTACCTAAATACTCACTAAAAAAAATCAGAAATGCAAAGTTTGCCAAGCTACTAAACTATTTTTCTATACTGTAATTAGACACTACCTAAGATAATCCACTAAATTTCTGGACTGAGTTTTCCTAATTATTCTACTATATAATACTAGATAATTTTGATATGATAAAAATTAACAACCTTATATAATGCAATAAAAAGGAAGATACAGTGTACGAAACAGTATATGATAACTCCAGCTGCCATCCAACGCCTTTTCTTCTCAAATGTATCTCGGACAAATGCATAAATCAAATAGATCGGACCTACTTTGTAATATACTTTTAAAAATTACATCGAAACCAACAATGAACATTTAATTAATAGTTAAATGCAATAATATAAGCAATAGTGGTAGGCAGAAAAAATTGTGTTACGACCTAAGCATTACTATATGGAAAATGAAAAGTGAGAACTAACCGAACATGCCCGTGAAGTCACTAGTATACATTAATATGTTATAACATAGTAACCAAAATCTTGGATTATTTTCTAGACTGAACACCTCTGAGAATACAGCGCTCGCCAGCATAGATGCTACAAAAATGTACGTATATACAGTGGCATCGTGTCATCACTGCTCTGTACGGCAATGGTACTGGTTTTATTCAAGAGCCGAAGAAGACACTCAACTGCTTTCGCTCTCAGGATTTCAGATTCCTGATCTGTTATTTATCAACTTAGCCTCTTTTTCAAGAATGGTTCTACATTTTGTTGATTAAAATTCATTGTCTAAGTTTTTAGTTTTCATACCTGATGATAGAAAGCAAGTTTGTTTTCATCTCAAAGTTGGTCATACTACTTATTTTTTTACTCTATTATTAAAGTACTTCCCATAGATTAATTCAAGTTCATTGTTTCGATATTGTGGCGTAGGTTTTTACTGATAATAGAGTGAAGGTAACTGCTTTTGAGAAGAAACTTCTTTTTGATGGATGGGTTAAGTTGATATGTAACAGATTAAAATTTTGACGCTGACTCTAAATCTGCACTCCAAAGGAGTTATAGGTGTTAGAATGCAACGTTCTATTGCCGTACAGAGCCGCGATGACACAACGCCACTATATAATGGAGTTGGCATCTCCGCATTTCAGATTTCCTGAATCCCAGCTTTTGCAAAATCTTGAAAACCCATATTACCTATAATCTGATAATCAAGTCACAAATACTAAGCCTAATATACAGTCACTATGCTCAATTACCAATATATTGGTATGAGGAAGTTAAACTTATATGTATGAAAAGCCAAATATATCGTTTAGTTAAGGAGTAAGGCTTTACACTGTGTATAAGTAGAGTGACTCGTAGTGATATGGGGCACAGATCTCAGCCGACTAACTCCCGATAACAACATTACCAAACCCATTAAGCTCATCAGAAAATCTGTCCAAGCTACACCACGTGTTACCTGAAAAAAGGAGTTTTCATAAATCTTTTCGATAAGAAATATACTATAGTGGGCATTTTTCAAATTTTCACTTAAAGACAGTAAACAAATTTATAATCTAACATTTTAAAGGGACATACTGAAAAACTATTAGATCTTTTATCTCGAAATGATGCAATACAAAATATCCCACTGAAACCAATTCCAGCAGATGAAAGTACCATAGTTATTGCCGAGGACCAGGTCTGAACGAGATTTTAAAAAGCATGATTTTCTTATATTATTCACTCAATAGTAATTCCTGTAACCTACATATTGATACTACTAGCAAAATAAACAGTGAATAATATAGCCATTACGTCATTCACTTAATGATTGTTAATCATTATTCTTATAGCGAAGTTAAACCATTTAAGCCCGACTAGTTTCAGACAACACTTCAAAGATTATTTCTGTCGTAGTAAAGTTCGCCATCTGGCGATGGAACAAATGTGGTCATCACCATAATATCTGTGCCGAAAAGATCCACTTAACTATGACCCCATAGTACATTTACTTATCCTTTCCCTCGGGAGTGTAACGAATATCCAATATTCGTTATATTCTAGTTGAGATTACAATATGTGTAAATTGTAGACACTCTATTTTGTCACCTATAGACATGATTTAAATTTGATTATGTACGACGTCACCATCCCCTTATACAAAGACATTATTTAATCATTAAATCTACTAGGTAAGTACAAACGTTTGGTTTTGAGTATATCTGTAATAGACGTAAGTTTTCTTCTGCGTAGAAGTTTGGAAAGCCATTTATGGTTATAGGTCGTCTTACCATATCTAATAATCAACATCGTTAATAAGAGCTAAGTTAGGTATCGTAATCTAATGTTTGGTTCACTTCATGAAGTGGGAATTTTTAATTGCAATCACTTGACTTGAATTTGCGGTTTCAACACAGTCATATCTCTCCATGTGAAAACTCTTCTATCTTACCTAAGTAATAAAAAAAGCAATAACTGTTGTTAATAGGACAATAATAGAATATGATGAGAAACATCCCTATATTACATTCCATTTCAACTCATTATCTTATAAGATATAATGCTAACTATTAAATCCGTAAATAATTGGTAATCCAAAAATGATTTGGGCTAGTATTTATTTAGCACTCATTTGTCCGGTTAAGCTTAGAGTAGGTATTTTCATTTTTTAGATTCTAAATACTATCAGTTTAAAAATCATAGCAATATAAATAAAAACAATTAGCTATTCTACATACGAGTGTTAAAGCTATAATTCAAAATGGAGAAAAATTAGAAATCTAATAATTGGAATATTAATGAGTTTAGAGAAAAATCAAAATTATCGAATACCTCAGAATTGAGAAGAGCTTCGGGATTTGAAGCCATAATGAATGTATGGAATCCTTCTCGCATATTACCAATACTGATAAATTTGATGAATAGCAACAAGAGAAGCATGAGAATTACGCTCACTATAAGGGTTCATCTTAGATTTAATGATAGGTTTGCCTTGAAAATAGTCAGTAAAATGGCAACTAAGTTTTGAGACAAGAATAAGCAAAATCACTTGTATTATATTCTATTATTATGTTAAGAAGTGTCTAATAATTTATTAAACACAAATCTCACTTGTCCCAGCCAGAAACAGACGGCAAAACGCAGGACCCCAAACAGCAATAACAGCAATCACAATGTATTGCAATATAAAAATGTGGAAATTCTGCAAGTAGATTAGTGAGCAAACTCTATATCTTTAGTTTCACAATTACATTAACTTATTAATGAGATCATAATAACTAGTCTTAGTCGTTATTCTAATACTCGGATAATAAAATCGGACTGTCAAATAATAAAATCTGGAGTATGGTATCAAGAAAGTAGTATTCAGTAGAAAATGTATGGCATAAAAGTAAATTTTTTTATTTGCTATGCAAACTACCAACACGCTGAAAAATGTAGGGTATACAATATTATTAAAAACCACAAACTGTAAATAAAACCTTACTTCTAAGTTAGAATTTTTCTGGCCAAAAACCAAATTTCTGAAATAGTAAAAATTTACGTATACAACAATGATATAGTAGAGATGGTGGGTTTCTAGTACTTTTACAAATCAGTACAATATGATATGAAAAAATGAAAGCGTAACACTAGAACCCACATAATGTATTCAAAAGCTGCAGGAAAAGCTGCAGTCACATTCGAAAGGTCCTGTTCACACTTCCCATGGACTGAGTAGGGAAGAGAACTGTTTTGAGTTGCGCACGAATAATCCAAGTAAATGGATGCACACCGAACTAAAATATGTTCAAACGTTTGCATCCTCTTGTTTCTAGGTTATTTTTATAGGCTTATTCCGAATAAAAACATATCATTAAGTACTAAGAATTTTTCAGAACAATTTAGTGCTAAGTATTTTCAGACCTCAGCTGATTAATAATATATTTGTCATTTAGATTCCTCAATGTCTACTTTTCAGAAGTATAGTTCTGTACAGGACTGAATGTAATAATTCATAGCTATAAAAATATTTATTTTTAATATCTTTAAAGCCTACTCCAGCGAAAATCAAAGTTTACCGATATCACAAGATAAACCAATTATTTAAAATAATATCGTAGATTTCTGTTAAAGTTTATGTAAATTATTCCATAATTATAACTATAGCCAACAGAGACCGTAGCAAGTGAAAGTAGGGCATACATCTGAATTTTTGTTTTCAAAGTTTTTTAACGACAGTTGAATACATTAGAATTTCTTCATATGATCATGTTAACAAGTGGGTGGTTACAACATACTGAATATATATTTCTTCAAAAGACATGTTTTATGTTGGAAAAGTTTTATGATCGTTTTAGTTCTGTTTTCTATAACACCACACTGCATCACCCAGAATCCAACTGATTGCACTTTTCAGCACAGTTCGATGGGAATAATTCCTGGCACTCAAAAATATTGCAACGTGACCTATGTCCACACTCGAAAAATGCTGAGGCGCCTACTCGTTTAAGAAGCCGGCGACATCTCTTCCAAAACGAACCGTGGCCTATCTACTGCTTTTTCTAGGCTTTTTGCCAAGAACAACTGGTAATGTAGATGTCGAGCTCACAAAACTAAGTAGAAACCAAGAATATTAACTCTTAACCGAGTTTTGAGCGGAAAACCGGAAAGAACAAAATACGGGGCTTTGTGAACAAAAAACGCCTTTTCGAGAAGTTAAGTGCAGTACTGTAACAATCATAATGCGTTTCCTAATAAGAATGTTGGAAAATACTTGATTTGCAATAATAAGTGATTTGAAATACCACATTATCTGACCTCATCTATTATCCAAGTCACTAGACAAAACTTTTTAGCAATATGTTGACCATCAATCACACTGATAAGTCAGTGATGCTCAATTTCTTAATATCATTTGACACATTAAGAAAGAACAGAAGTAAAGTAAAAATAATGTATTATTCCTAGCTGATTGCAATTCGTTATGTGTTAAAAAATATCTAATTAACTAAAAACAGAACAATCTTTCTATCATTCTGAGTATATTACGAACGATGTATTTTTCATCAATTTTTGACCATTTAAAAAAAAAGGTTATTATTAGTGATAAAAAATAATTGCCATAAAAAGATATTTCTAAAATATCTTAAACAAACATACTAGAATTCCAATAATTATTGCATGTCACAATTGAGATTGGGTCGCTCCATATGTAGCCGATGTGTTTTGCTTCATAATACGTAGAATGCATTTGTTTCAAGTGGGATGCCATTGTTATACAGAGAATTCCCACACCGATACCTATACATTTGGTTAGAATAATGCGAGAAACGCGGTTTGTCCAGCAGCATCCCAGTTTCTAGTCACCTTCGAATCCATATCCATACATCTTGAATGCTTTCATTAAGCCGGCTTGTGTAAACTGTCCCACAAAAACTTCAAGGTGGAATAATGGAATAGCAATTAAAGCTCCAATAGTAAAGTAGATGAGAAGAAAATATACTAGAAGTATTTGCAAATGTTTATATCTTGGTGATTGTGTTCCAGATATAAATAATACATGTTTATTACAATAACAGTGGAAAAACTTACGCCCACCGCGTCTCATAACATTCTGAGGGAATCCCCAAAAATTTTCTGTTGATACTATGATGCAAAGGAACATCAAACAATCAATTATCCATGGAATCCTACTTTGTGAATCATTTTCATGAGTTTTTCCTAGAAAGTCATAGAAACACAACAAGATATGAAGTAATAATTTCATAGCTATCTGTAAATTCTCGGTTTTTGCTACTTACCAGAATTCTCTAGAACAGCTGGTTCTGGTAATACAGTAGTAGTTTGCGTGGCGGGCACGCATTGAGTGTTCAATACAGTGTTAAGTTTATTTGAGTTCAATTATTTACCTTCTTGTGATAAGATTGAAATCTTATTATTTATTTAATTATTTTCTTGCCTTATCGGAAATACCGATTCACATGGTAAGGAATAAGTTTCGTAATAAGGTGAACTATAGTAAATATTGTTTATTTCCTTAACATAATTATACAAAATTTTAGAAAAAACCATAAATGCGATTCTAAAAAAATATTTCTAAACTATAGCTTCAAATTCATTGTTACTATCAATTAATAGTAAATTATTGTTTTTTAAATTATAATACGAAAAAAGCAAAGAAGAAGGCATCCAATTACAGCTCACTGTTATTCTACATTAAAAACTAGAATAAAAGTATTCGCGACTTGAAGAAAATGTATTGTGATATATAAATTGATCTAAGATCTTAAATATGCTTTCTTAAAGTGATTTTATAGTGGAGTGGAAAATCCCACTTTAGGTAAGACACAAAACAATTAGCTTTATTAAATCATTAAAATTGCGAATTATTAAAAAATTTAGGAACTAACTTCTACGTATCCTATGTCCTCAACATTATTTTCTTGAATTCTCTGTGATGATTCTCTCATGTTACCACTAAATTAACATTTTTAAATGTAATGAGTATTTCCATAATTCTCTTAAAGAATAAAAAGATGTTATGTTAGATTATATATATATATATATATAATTTGAAAGACAACAGGCATTGTTTTGGTTTTAAATTACATTTGTATAGGAAAAAGAGTGTATTTTAAAAAAATCATAAAAGGTTTACCGCCCGTGGAAGTAGTAACCGTCTAGAATTATAATCAATGCTGCTGCGATTGTATGGAAACTTGTTAAGCTATCATTTTAAATAGTGATCTGATCAAAAGTTCATTAGAAGTCCTAGTTTCGCTTAATAAATTTGAATTGTGAGTAGAAGTAGATAATTATTGGATTCAACTATTCTTTTAAGGAACAAGACTGACTTGGACTAAATCTATATTGAAATATTTTCTAGTCAAAGTACCTATGTCTAGTAAAAAAAATCAGATGCAGGCATTCTCGGGCTATTCCTATAATGCAATGATCGTATTTGTATTTGTACATGTCTATGGTAAGTTTAGTGAGGTG